>VDFB02323522.1:0-43997 GCA_007258455.2 Sequoia sempervirens
CTCCAATAACCAAATCTCTCTTGCAAGCATTCAACGGTGCATCTGTGTAGTCAAGAGGGGGTCACAGACTATTGGTAACTCTCTCTTGCTCCCTATCTATTTGTGAATAGATAACTTGTTATTTTGATATCTCATGATATAGGTTCTCCTCTTTGAGCGGGGATTTCTTTTATCACTTTGTATTTGTTTACTTTTTCCACTTTTTCTATCTATTTGGATGTTTGTGGAGGTGGGAACACCAAAACGGAGGTTTAATTATAGTAAGCCCTAAAACAATCCCAACATTTTTCCTCATTCGTCTTGTGTGCAGGTTGTCCAAGTGAAGCTCAGAGGAAGATCTTGAGTGCAAGACCCTTTGTAAGTTGTTTCTTTTCTCCCCTTTATGTTTTTCAATATTTCTCACTTTCTGTTAATTTACTTAGTTGAATAGATCTCATATTTGAGTACGTTAGTAGGGTTACGACATTTCTATCTGAGTGTTTAGCAATTTGGTCGTACAAGACGCCAATGTGTCCCTTGGACTCCAACATGTTGCACTGATGTCCTAATTCTGTGTTGTATTCATTTGGCTGAGATTCATCTCTTCTAAGGTAGAGATCTCGACATCCTACTCTTTTGGATTATGGAGTAGTCTATTTGAATATTGTTTCTAACAAACTATTCTTTGCAATTTCTTCATTCTACCTTTTAGTTTGATTCAACAAAGCACGAGGTATTTTAGGGTTGCTCATTCCTTGGGATTCTCTTGGAAAGAAAGGGACTCGTGAGCAACATATCCCCCTTCTCTACAATTATGTTTAGTGTTAGGGTTATAATTAGGGTTAGAATTACGGTATGATATTAAAAATAGGGTTAAGTTTATGGTTACAATTCAATTTACAATTAGAATTAGGGTATAACATTAAAAATAGGGTTAGGGTTAGTGTTAGAATTAGGGTTACAATCAAGGATAGGGTAAGGGTTAGATATAGGGTGAGAATTAGTGTTAGGATTACTTTAAGGGTTAAAATTAGAAAGAGGGTTAGGTTTAGGGTTATAGTTAGAGTTAGAATAAGGATTAGAATTAGAGTTAGAATTGGGATTATGATTATAATTAAGCTTAGGGTTAGAGATATTCTCAAGGTGAGTATTAGGGTTATGATTAGCATTATAGTCATATTTAGAATTAAGCTTAGGGTTATAATTATGATTAGAATGAGGATTATAGTCAAGGTTATAATTATGGTTAGAATTAGGGTTACACTTAGGTTTAGAATTAATCTTAGGGTTAGTTAGGGTTAATGATAAAGAGGACCTCACTCAACCCACAAAATTTTAGATTATGCAAACTCCATGACCAATTAACACCAAAATTGACAATAACTTGTGTCAATTTTAAATCAATTTATTACTGCAACCATTACATTTCAAATTGAAAAACAAATCAAATATATTTATTTTGATCTCATGAAATTCATTATAAAGTTAGGAAATTCCATTTCCTCTTGGGACTTCCAACTCTTTGTCTTCCTCTGCTCGTCTGCACTACCACTTCCTCTAATTTTCCTCTGCACTTACAAAATGAGCAACCATTCACTCTTCCCACGCATCAATTTATTTCATTTGTCGTTTCCAAGGGATTTCTAAACTCTCACTGCACCTTTCCCATTCTGTCCAATGCTATACATATGCTAACAACTCTTTATAATGTGTAGCTCACACTTCAATCTAGAGGCTTGAACCCCCTCTTCATGCCTCTATCGCACCACTCTCTAGCCAACTTAGTCACTGCCTTTTGCATTCTTCACATACATGCTCTTATTTATTTTGTTGTCATCCTTTACACATGTTCCATTGCATTTCATTTGGAAATATTCACTTCAGACACCCGCAACTTCTCTTGTCCAACCATACATTTGTATGATTCATGCTGCACCTTCACCCTTTTACTCGTTCTACATTTTAAATTGATGTAGAAAAAAAAATGGCACTCGCCAACACTTTCACTACCTTGGACTACCTGTATCTTGTCTTCTATTCTTTGCTAGCTCCAAATGACATCTTGTTAGTCTTCATTTGCAGATTCTTTCTCATTGCATGGCTACTTCTACTATTCCACTAAACATTCTCTTTTTTCTTATTCTCTTTTTCTGCCTCACAGCCATCGTACTTTCCCTTTGTTTCCCCCATACTACTTCCACAGGAAAAATACCATTGATCAATATTATCATTCCATGGAGGTGCTACCAAATCTCCTTAGTCTATGCAAATGCTTGATTTCTTGAACCACAATGATGAGCCCAAAATATGCTCATCATTTGGATATCATGGTGTACTTTTAATACCTTTACTTCTGTTGATTATGGTTGTTTAACTCTCTTGAAACCTTTTTATTGGGGGATATCTTGTAGCAATACACTTTCATGTTCCTGTAGCCGATCATGTTGACATGTCTGTATTTATTACCCTGTTGACTTCCCAAATGACTGGTATAGCACATGTAGTTTTTGAATGATGAAATAGATTTAAATATGTGATTAATGAATGGATATTGTGTATGTGTCATGCGTCTTTTCTTTCATATCTGTTACCTTGTGTTTCGCAGGTTGTTGAAGAAAGTATGATCGAAGTCAAGCGCAACAATCTCGCCTTTGCAAGAAAGTCCATTTCCTACACGACTTCGAGGAAGCTCTGGCGAAGACTCTTTGACCGAAACCATTGGGAAGGATTTTGAATGACATTTAATCTAGAAAGAGTGGAGTGCTAGATTCTCTCTGGATTGGGTTGAACGAATAACTCATTTATGAAGTCTGTTCCTCGATTTTGGGATACATTTCATATCCACGTCTTTCTCTATTGAGTTAGTTAGTTGTTCTCCTGTTTTAAAAATAAGTGTTCCTCCTGCACGGGTGAACAAGGAGAGAAGGAGATAGATAGATAGATCGAGAAGCATATTATGTAAGAGTTAGAGATATAATATGAATCAGAGTTTTTGTTAGTTTTCAGAAGCAAAACAGTCAATGTAAATGATTTCACGTTATGAATAAAAGTTGATGGAGTTCTGAGCACAATCTTCTGTGTCAATTAGTTGATGCTTGCTAAGGGGGCCCACTTAGTAAGTATCTGTAGGAGCGTAGTTGTTTATCTTTTGTTAATTCAAGTTAGATTTCATTTTAAAAGTTTCAGCACAAACTCAGTCTTATACTGTTCCCGCAGCATTGGGAATCCATCCCCGTGTTTGTTCCTGTAGCATAAGGCCAGTTTATAGTTTGTCCCTCAATTGTAGCTATTATGATTTCTGCTTTGGTTAGTCTATGATTGAGTTAAGAGAATTTTACGTTATTGCATAGATAGAAATTTCTTTCCAAGTGTTTACTTTTTAGTAGATTATGACTGAAACCGATTCTTAGTGCATATATTGTGCCACTCCATTTAAAGTTTACGTTCCCTGGTTTGACAAGTAAATGAATGTCCATGAAGAGGTATTAGTCACCTGCTGAAATGTCCAATTCCTAGGATAGGTTTTGCCATGATTTTCATATCTTTTTGTGGGCGTGGCCATTTTTAGCGCCGTTACCGGGGATGGTGTCAATCTAAGAACCTGCTATAGTCATTATTAGTAGTAGGTTAGTTAGTTTTTCAAAATCTTTCAAAATACCATTCATTTTCATTGCATGCATAGAAGGAGAGACGCTCAGGGAAGATTTCTCCCCAACCTACCATTCATTGCCAAGAAAACTGAACCAGCCTATAGCCTATTTGAGGACAAAGGAGACTTAGATATTGACCCATTTGCTGAAGGTCTATGTGTTGATTTTCTATTTGGCCCATTTGACGAAGAATCTGAAGGAAATCCATTTGCTCCTATACTTGGTCAGGCGAACATGGCATGTAATCCACCGAATCGACCTCCTGCTTTTGAATTCCCCATTACTCCTCAACAAAACAATGACAACCTTAAGAATATTCCTTCTTCATTACTTCCCAAGTTCTATGGCTTAGTCACAGAAGATCCAGAGACCTTGTTCGAGTTTGATATCCTCTGTTGTAGTTATGACTACACTTCAGATGTTCACAAACTGAAATTGTTCTCTGCTACCTTGAAGGAGGGAGCTCTTAGATGGTTCATGAGTTTGGGAAGGGGTGTTGTCGATAGTTGGCCAGCCATGCAAACAAAATTTCTTGAGAAATACAAGGAATACTGTAAGAGTGGCAGTAAAGGTGATGATATATTCCGAATTCAACAGAAGGAAGATGAAAGTCTGGAGGATTATATATCAAGATTTATGTTTTCACTGAAAAGGAATTCAGACCATACTCTTAATGAAGAATCTCAAAAATTACTTTTTCTAAGGGGAATCAATGATACTTGCATAGATGCCTTGGACCTGATGGGAGGTGGAGATATCACTCAAACATCCTGGGATGATATCATGAAGATATGTTTCAATTAATCCTGAGAAAATGTGAAGAAGGGTCAAGGTCATCAAGCTACAATGGGAAAGTCTTCTTCCAGTGGAGTTTCCCGGATGAAGATCATAAACTTGTTGTGTAATTTCAAGCAGGACATCATAAACAACATGGATACGCAGTTGGATACCATGCAAGCTCGCAAGAAACATGAAGAGGCTGAGGCAATCCTAGCTGAGTTCTGTCCACATTGTAGACAAAAGAAACGTGACTGCAGATGCAAGTTGGTGGCCAATATGGAGGCAAAATAGCTACCTACTGATTTTAAGATGATAGAAGGTGGTGATGACCAAGTCTTCTTTGTTGCACAAAGGAGACCATGGGCTCTAAGACAAGGTATGCCTCAAGATACTTTGACTTTTGGTAATCCTTACTCTAGTTATAATAAACAATGGCAACCCACGTATGGTCCACCTCCACCTTGGAATGCTCCTCAACCATACTGGCCTAATTATCAGAGCCCTCAATGGCAACCTCCTCAAGGAGGTTGGCAGCACCTACAAGGACAATGGACTCCACCTCCAGGTAACTGGCAACAAAACCCTCAATAAAGAGGTCCTCAACAATGGAAAAACCAACCACCTGGATTCCTACAGTCTCAGCAGCCACAACCTCCAACCCTTATGCCTTCTCCCGCAGCTTCTGCAGTAAATACTGGCCCTCCAAAACAAACGCCTATGCCTGCTCAACCATTGCCCAATCCTAATAACAAGTAGTAGCAACAACAACAACCTATGTATTCTGCAGAAGCCAACCCATATCCAGCTTATGCCCTAAATATCAATGATATCCATCTTAGGTTTGGAACCACTCTCCCTGCTCCACAACCACCTGTAATAACAGAGATTCCAGAATCTATTGCTGAACAACCTACTGATCATGCAGAAGATATACCTGTATCAGCTACTGCCTCCAAGGAACCCATCCTGTAGCCTCAGGCTACACCACCTTTTCCTCAGAGATTGTAGAATTCTACACCCAAGACCATTGAAGAACCCACCTTTGATATTTTGGAGCAACTAAAGAATGTACAAGTTCAAATTCCTCTTTTTCAAGCAATCAAAGATGTTCTAGTTTATGGAAAATCCATTAAAGAGGCTTGTTTAAAGAAACAAGGAAGAAAGAAAAAGGACCCCCAAACTATCCATGTCCTAGGACAGTTAGCCGATATTATGTTGGGGAAAGTTGTCATTCCAAAATATACTGATCCTAGAAGTCCTATAGTAAAAATCAATATCAATGGTCAAGTAGTAAGAAATGTTTTGGTTGACCTTGGTGTAGCCATTAATGTGATGACCAAGCACACTATGGAATGTTTGAATATTCCAAACATTCAGTCTACACCGACTGTCTTGCAGCTTGCTGATAGTTCCACGGTTACACCTGATGGAGTAATAGAAGATGTTATTGTCACCCTTGAATCTTGGGAATATCCTGCTGATTTCACCTATTGTCCACTAAGGAAACCCTAGGGGGATATCCTATTATCCTAGGTAGACCTTGGTTAGCTACAACTGATGCCCTTATAGGATGCCGTTTAGGAGACATGACAATTTCTGATGGTCAGTCAAGGAAGAAATTGACTTTATACCCACCTGCACAACCTTTGCCAGATTTGTCTCAACCAGTTTGGCCAGATCTAGGAGAGGAATCTAAAGAAGTCAATTCATTAGCTCAGTTGATGATGCTACGAATTGATCCATTTTCCCAGCTTCAGAGTGAAGATAACTTGCTTCTACACATTCTATAGTTTAGTTCTGGTTTGAATAGCCCATCTGTTTTGGACAGCCGCCCTCAACAATGTTTCCTGCAACAAATGGATCCTGAGAACATCATGATTTGCTATTATGTGATATACAGACACCACCTTTATCAACAACCTCAATAAATGATCTCACCAAACAGATAGAAGTATCTCCAGGCCGCTGTCTGCATATTAATAATAAGTTGTCTCCTTCCCAACAAACTGCCCTAGCCACAATACTGCAAGCCCACAAAAGAGCTTTTACATGGGACTATGGGGATATGAGGGGTTTAGACCCAAAACTCTGTACACATCGCATATATATTGACAGTGACTTCAAACCTATCAGGCAGCCTCAGAGAAGAATTAATCCAGCTTTGAGAGAAATTGTTAAAGAAGAATTATAGAAAATGTTAGCAGTTGGCTTTATCTACCCAATCTTTGATAGTCAGTGGGTTTCCCCATTGGTCATTGTTCCTAAGAAAGGAGGAAAATGGAGGGTATGTGTAGACTATAGAGAGCTCAACTTGGCAACAAAGAAAGATTACTTTCCTCTTCCATTCATTGATCAAGTTCTAGATAATTTTGTAGGGAAAAAGTACTTCTCATTCTTGGATGGTTTCAGTGGGTACAATCAAATCAAGATTGCCACTGAGGATAAAAAAAAGACTACTTTTACATGCCCTTGGGGAAAATTTTCCTATTCAGTTTTTCCTTTTGGTCTCTGTAATGCTCCTGCAACTTTCCAGAGGGTAGTAATAAGTATCTTCTCAGATATCTCATATGATTGCATGAAAATATACATGGATGACTTTACTGTTTATGGTACAACATTTGAGGAAGCTCAAGCTAACTTGGAAAAGGTACTACAGAGATGTGAAGATCACAACCTATCACTGAATAGTCAAAAGTGCTTCATGATGATGCAAGAAGGAATAGTACTTGGTCACTATATTTCTGCTGCAGGAATTCAGGTTGATCCTGCTAAGATTGAAGTTATCTCTAAGTTACCCTCTCCTACCAAGCAAAAAGAGGTACAGAGCTTTCTAGGCTATGTCAGATACTACAGAAGATTCATCAAGGACTTCAGCCAAACAATAGGCCCTTTATACAGTCTGTTGAAGAAAGATGCAGATTTTTCTTGGACAGAGGAATGTGAAAAAGAATTCCTTAACTTAAAAGTTTCCCTTACACAGGCACCTATTCTAAAAGGACCTGATTGGTCACTTTCATTTCATATTCATACAGATACATTAGATTATGCCATTGGCAGAGTGTTAGGGCAGAAGGATGGTTCAATAGAACATGCACTCTATTACATAAGAAAATTTTTGCAAGGAGCTAAATTGAACTACACTATTACAGAAAAAGAAATGTTAGCAATCATTTATGCCCTCAATAAATTCAGGCATTATATTACTGGTTATCAGATATTTGTTCATACTGATCATGCTGCAATCTGGTATCTCATGAACAAAGCAACAATATCTGGGAGATTGGCAAGGTGGTTATTGCTGATGCAGGAATTTGACATTACAATTGTGGACAAACCAGGTAAAGCTAATGTGGTTGCCGATTTCCTTTCCCGACTTCAAAGGCAAGATGACTCTGTGGTTGTTGAAGACTCCTTTCCTGGTGAGCACCTGTTTGCAATTAAGGTTATTCACCCATGGTATGCTGATATATCAAATTATCTGGCTACAGGAAGAACTCCTCCTCAATTCTCCCCTAAGGAAAAGAGATTATTGGTAGAGAAAAGATTTAACTTTTCTTGGATTGCAGATTGCATGTTTTATACAAGGCCAAATCAAGTTATGAGAAGATGTGTACCAGAAGAGGACACTCATGATATACTGCATGCCAACCATGATGAGCCATGTGGTGGACATTTTGCTGCCAAAAGAACAACAATGAAAATTCTAAATACTGGTTACTATTGGCCAACCTTGCATAGAGATGTAGCCAAATATACTAGGAGGTGTGACAGATGCCAAAGGATGGGAAGACCAACTTGATCTGATGAGATGCCTCTATTTCCACAAGTTATAGTTGCTCCCTTCAACAAATGGGGACTTGATTTTGTAGGACCAATTGATCCACCTTCCAATGGTAAGTCCTACATTCTTGTATGCATAGAATATGTCACAAAATAGGTAGAGGCTAAGCCTATGAAACATGCTAGGGACAATAAAGTGGCTGAATTTCTCTATGAGGAAATATTTACTAGATTTGGTGTCCCTAGGGAAATAGTGACTAATCAAGGAATACAATTTACTTCTACACTTATCACAGCTTTAGTCAATGAATATAATATACGGCACAGGAAATCAACTCCCTATCACCCCCAGGCCAATGGCCAGGTTGAAGTCACAAATAGGGATATAGAGGCCATTTTGACTAAAACTGTAGATTTGCATAGGAAGGACTGGGCCACAAGGTTACCAGAAGCTATATGGGCCTACCATACTACCTGGAAGACTGCTACAGATATACACCTTTTGAAATGGTGTATGGTAAAACAGCTGTGATGCCAATAGAGTTTGAACATAAGACTCTAAGAATAGCACTGGAGATGGACATGGATTTAACAAATGCACAAAAGGACAGAATCATGCAGCTCAATGCTTTGGATGAGCTCTGAAAGAATGCCCTGCAACACACTGAGATGATACAAAATCAGAGAATGAGGTGGCATGATAAATACATTAAGGAGAAGAAGTTCAAAGTAGGAGATTGGGCCCTGCTTTATGACTCACGATATAAGGACAGTCCAGGAAAATTACAAACCAGATGGTTGGGCCCGTATGAAATTGAGAATGTATTTGCTAATGGTTCAGTGCAACTTGTTACAATTGATCCTATTAGATTCAAGCTGCTAGTTAATGGACACCGCCTCCAGTTGTACCATAAACCAGTTTCAAAAGAGGAATTCATGCAGCAGTTCATTCAGGATTCTGCCACAACTCTTCTCGCAGCTGAAGGCTTTGGCCTTGCTCCTGCAACTTCTCCATGATTTTCTAATGCATGCTCATAATAAAGGTTTCCTTTTAAGGGAACCCCTTTTCTTCGTTTCCACTTGTCGCCACATTTCACTTCTTTATCTTCCGTACCATCCATCCATTCCATTCATTCATCTCGTCTTTCCACATCATCCATCCACCTCATCCATCACCACCCCTAATTATGATCTCATTCCTTAACCGCCATCTCATGCCGGGTCATTAACTTTCTCAGCATCGCATTTAACATTTAATGGCACGCGAATATCTTTGATTATCGCCTTTTGATTTTATTTCATTCTATTCTATTTACTATTAATCGCTCTACTAGTCATTATCACCCGATTTTGCTCTATTCCCTAGGCAAGCATACGTGAGGACACAGTCATAATTCTTAAGTAGGGGCCAGATAGTCCACTTTTTAAACCTGTCCTTTCACCGCTATCACAACTGCTTAGATAATCTTTCTTTATTATTTTTCTGGTACTTTCCAAATATGATCGCATGTCTTTTTCATTGCATGTTTTTCATTGAGAATCACATTCAAAAGAGAAAAAACTGCTTGTTTAAAAAGTTCATAAAGTTCATTTTTGGAAAAGAAAAATAAATTGACCGCGGAACAAAGAAAAACCATAGCAGAACAGGGGAAATTCTTGATTTTCAGAAAGGAGTTGAGTCAGTTAAAGAAAAACTATGAACATGGGTGGTCAGCTGGTTAGGCATGAGCCTATAGCTCATGAGTTTTTAATACAAAATCCTCAAACGGTCCAAGCATTCAGCCTCTGTGGTTGGCTGAATTACTTCTTGAGTTTAGATGCTTTTGACGAGGAGGTTGTAGGAAAATTTTTGAGAACCCTTTCTGAAGGGGAGGCTACTGTATGGGGTCTAATAGTTGTTGCGACTAAAGAAAGAATTGCGTATAACCTGGACTACCGTTGAGAAAATTTCTTCTGGATGTCACCAAGAAGGGGCGTAATTTTCAATATCCACCGATGGACCTTTTGGAGGCGTCTCAAAGCGTGGATGCAAGCAAGTGTCATTGCCTCCTCCATACCCTGAATATGCTGCTTTCATAATCAAGTATTTAACTTGTGAAGGTCGTTTCTCCTACCTGCATTCTTACCACTTCAGATTGCTAAGTCATATGAGGCATGGATTAGTTGTTAATGTTCTAAACTTTTTGTTAAACTTCCTAGAACAATGTGCCCATGGAACCCAATAGGGGAAAGATAATTCTATTGCTCACCATGGCCTCATAAAATTGTTGATTGCATGCTCTTTGAGAGATGTATCACCTCTTTCCTGGGAAGAATTTGTTGCCCAGAAGAGCCTGCAACGTCTAGAACCCCCTAGAGCACTTACGCCATGGCCTCGAAAAAAGAAAGAAGAAATAGCATCCACTAGTAGAAGAATAGGGCAAGCATCATCTACTCCTATAGCACCTAGTCCTGCAACTCTCACACCATAGTCCTCTGCTCGGGTGCAAACTAGGGCTGCCAGTAGGAGAGAGAGAGGAAAAACTAAGGTCAGAGAGTCATCTGGGGTTGAGCAAATCCCAGAATCTGACCCCCCTTCTCAGAAAAAGAAACGTTCTTCTCCTGCAGCTTCCTCCCCTACAACATTGTCTCCTACAACAACACCTGTTGCCATCGCTAGTTCACCATCATCCTTCGACAAGGAAGAACCTTCTAGGCAATTCAAAAAGAGGAAGGCTACGAGAGCACCTCTTGCAGCCACAACACTGCCAAGAAGAGTTTCTACAAAAACACAACGTAAACTATCCCCTACTTCACCTCAACCTGAGGTTATTGTAATTTTAGAAGAATTTGTTAAGTCTGAACCTGATGTTTCTCAGAATATGTCTGAAAGTGCTGCACAGAGTTCATTCATTATTCTTGAAGAAGAACAAGTTGAGACAAGGGAAATTGAGCATAATGAAAGGGGAGTACCAAGTCTTGATGACTTAGCTATTGCGGCTATGCAAATTTCAGAGGAAGCACAGTCTTCTCCACTGCAGCAACAGGAGTTTTTCCTACAACAAGAGGAAGAACAGACTGAACCATTGGAAGTGGTCAATGAAGCCTCAATTCCCCTTGCAACTTGTCAAGCCATTGTTGTTTATAAGAAAACATTTTTAATTGAATTTTTGGAATATGTCAAAGCTACATGGAAACCGGTTACATTACAAACCCTGACTTTCCGCCACCTGGCCAAGACTGAAATGCAACAGAGTCTTTGGGAGGAGGAAAAGAAGAAACTGAAAAAGAAAATTGAAGAGCAGAAACTGGAAATTCAGGAGTTAAAAGAAAAGATGGATGAAATGCTGAAGGTAACTGGTCAGATTATGGAATGCAGACCACCACCCAGAGTTTATGCTCTGTGCCTCAAAGAACAGTTCTTGTGGTTTCAACTGATGAGAATTTCCAGAAATCAGGATCCTATTCTTCACAATGCTAAAGAGTTTTATGAAGCATATCAGGCAGCCCCTAATTGGCTCAGAAATTCTTTGTGTGAATTTTACCTTCATGGCTTCTTAATTCCATTTGAAACAGAGTGGAATCCTCTTCTGTATATTGGCGATATCCATTTGAGATCACTTATGTCTTGGGCAGCAAATGAAATAAATTATGGCAGGCAATGGGAAACCTATGAAGAAGCCAAAAGGAATGAGCCTATTCCATTGCGTTCTGAGAGTTCAGACCCTCGCACAATGCTGAAAACCTGGCTTACTTTGGCATATGGTATTAATAATGATACAGCCAGAGTGAAAATATTTGATCTCAGGAGACAGGTATATGATGAATTTCAGGAACAATCATACTCGTTTTGGAGACTGTCATACTCCAGAGTTGAAAAGAGGTGGGAAAGATTAACTGTTGGGTTAAGAAAGTCTGAACCTCACAGTCCACTAAATTTTACAGCAGCTCTTAAACGGTCAAGCAAATACATACAGCTAGGACTCCAAAAGAGGTTTGAATTGTGGTTGCCATTAACATTTAGACCTCCTGTGCTAATGTGGACCCTTTATTCCTATCAGGCTACAAAACTTAATGAAGACATAGAAGCCCGTAGGTATGAAGGATGGCAGAGTTACAGAGGCTTTTGTTACAAATTTGGAGTTCCATTTCAGGGTCATTCCTCAGCCACTGATTTCAGAGAGACCACCAGGAAGTTTAATGCTGGAGGACCAGCATTGGGTTAAGTAGGGGGCAAAATGATGAGCCCAAAATATGCTCATCATCTGGATATCATGGTGTACTTTTAATACCTTTACTTCTGTTGATTATGGTTGTTTAACTCTCTTGAAACCTTTTTATTGGGGGATATCCTGTAGCAATACACTTTCATGTTCCTGTAGCCGATCATGTTGACATGTCTGTATTTATTACCTTGTTGACTTCCCAAATGACTGGTATAGCGCATGTAGTTTTTGAATGATGAAATAGATTTAAATATGTGATTAATGAATGGATATTGTGTATGTGTCATGCGTCTTTTCTTTCATATCTGTTACCTTGTGTTTCGCAGGTTGTTGAAGAAAGTATGATCGAGTCAAGCGCAGCCAATCTCGGCCTTGCAGTAAAGTCCATTTCCTACACAACTTCGAGGAAGCTCTGGCGAAGACTCTTTGACCGAAACTGTTGAGAAGGATTTTAAATGACATTTAATCTGGAAAGAGTGGAGTGCTAGATTCTCTCTGGATCGGGTTGAACGGATAACTCATTTATGAAGTTTGTTCCTCGATTTCGGGATACATTTCATATCCACGTCTTTCTCTGTTGAGTTAGTTAGTTAGTTGTTCTCCTATTTTAAAAATAAATGTTTCTCCTGTGCAGGAAAACAGAGGAGATAGATAGATAGATAGAGAAGCAAATTATGTAAGAGTTAGAGATATAATATGAATTAGAGTTTTTGTTAGTTTTCAGAAGCAGAACAGTCAATGTAAATGATTTCATGTTATGAATAAAAGTTGATGGAGTTTTGAGCACAATCTTCTGTGTCAATTAGTTGATGCTTGCTAAGGGGGCCCACTTAGTAAGTATCTGTAGGAGCGTAGTTGTTTATCTTTTATTAATTCAAGTTAGATTTCATTTTAGAAGTTTCAGCACAAGCTCAGTCTTATACTGTTCCTGCAGCATCGAGAATCCATCCTTGTGTTTGTTCCTGCAACATAAGGCCAGTTTATAGTTTGTCCCTCAACTGTAGCTATTACGATTTCCGCTTTGATTAGTCTATGATTGAGTTAAGAGAACTTTATGTTATTGCATAGATAGAAATTTCTTTCCAAGTGTTTATTTTTCAGTAGATTGTGACTGAAACCGGTTCTTAGTGCATATATTGTGATGCTCCATTTAAAGTTTACGTTCCCTGGTTTGACAAATAAATGAACGTCCATGAAGAGGTATTAGTCACCTGCTAGAATGTCCAATTCCCAGGATAGGTTTTGCCGTGATTTTCATATCCTTTTGTGGGCGTGGACACACAACATCCTTTCACCTACCTTCTACCGCCTCCTACCCATTCCATCACTGATTTTTTTATTCCTCAATCTACATCTTCATCAATTGGCATGATTAAGGGAATATCTTCTACACATTTTCTTTCTTCTCACACAAGTTCCCTACCTTCCTCAACCGCCACATTCTTTTCATTCATTATGTCATACTTAAAGTATGTTTTTGGATTCAAGATGGGAAGATGAAATGACATGTTGTCTTGGCTTTTAGAATCACCCACCTTAACAACTCCTTTCAAATGCTTGGTATCCTTTGGTAAGTATTTAATTAAAAAATAAGAATCTTATGCCTTCTCCCATTGTGGTAAATGTGAAACCAAATCAATTTGGTGTCATGACTACATTCCCCACATTAAATGATAGATACAAAAGAAGTAAATATGTGGGATCACTAAACAACAAGATTCACCCTTTCGCTACTAAAACTGAAAACCAATAACTTCGTACCTGTTGCTAAGAATTTCACAAAAACTTGTAGAGGCATACATTTCAATATTCTTAAAACCTCCACCAAGTCGTTCGACCTCAAACCTCATAGAAGTCAAAATTTTAATGTTTCACCAATTTTCCAGTGTAAGTCTCGAAGCCATCGTTTTCCCAAAACCATCAGCAATTGGAATTTAAAACCTTTGTCATCAAATTCAAAATACAGTTTAAATTCTACCTGTAATATTGCTTTCCCATGAAACCTTACTAAAAATTTGAAACAACAAATTTTTTGGGTGATGCAAGATTGCGCGTGGACCCAAATGCTCCTACATCAGACACGTGCCAAGTAAGAAATTTTTGACCATAGGCTCATGAAGGTGGAGCTGAGTGATAGAACCACTCTCTGAGACTGCAACAATCTCCAGTGAACTCCATCGCTGACAACCTAACCTCCTTCGTCAAATTCTTTGTCTTCTCTCCATTCCCTCCTCTGGCATGCCTTCACTACACTCAACCCTTGCAACCTCCATGATGCAATCGTACCTCAATCTCACGAGGATTCCACTTCATCTATTGTAATATGCCATTACCAATTTCCTTTGTGCTTTACACTCTCAATTGTTTGAGACTCCACACACCCACAATGATACTTTCAAGTTTCTCACTCGTGTTTCCAGGTAAAAACACAATAGTGTGTCACACTTTTGGCCAAATAAATAGTTCTGAGTGAACTATTTTTTGCCGGAAGATATTAGGCCGAGTCACTTTCGGTTGAAACCATGTGGCATCGACATGGCAGGTACTTTGTCAGCCAAAGAGGTTTCAGCCGAAAGTTACTCGATCGAATACAACTGGCCAAAAACATGGAAAAAGTGAGCGTATTTGGTATTTATAGCTTGGAAATATCAAGACATTTTTGGCCTCAAGTATGTTTCGGCTAAAACATACTCAACTGAAACCCTCTCGACCGAGAATGTCTAGTTGGCATCCTACATGGCAGCCAACTCATCATTTTCAGAATTTTTTGAAACATTCAACTTTGGCAGAATATTTCTCTAGTCAAAATGATCTTTCTGCAAAAAATAAAAATACCCTATTGTAGATCTTAGAGTGTAGAATCTAAATATATAATTTTTATAATATTTTGATTAGTTTTAATATATTTTATTTTTAAAATAATTCAAGTAGGTTTTAAAAATTAAAAAAGAGGTTGATTAGAAATTTTTAAAAAAGATAGTAAAACTTATTAAAAAAAACAAATCTTATATGGGGCACAAGAGGAGAGAGTCTTCTTTAAAAGGGTATATATTTTTTTCGAAAATGATTAAAAAAATTGAAAATAGTTGATGGCCCATGAAAACTTTCAAATTTTGACATGTCTGACTTTAAAATGTTATTACGAGAAAAATATACATCAAAATGTGATTTTTTTTTTCCATGCACAAGATATTGAAGTTACCTATTTGGGAAAAAAAGAAGGGAGAAATGAAGTTTTTTTCAATTTGTTTCTTCATGGCCCGTGAAGTCACTCTTCTATGAAATTTTCAGCATTCCAAAATTTGCCCTTAAATTGATAAAAACATAATGAAAACATTTTTTTAAAATTTTAAAAATTACAGAAATAAACTACATCAAAAGTTCTACATTTCATTAATTTACACCATTTTGAAATTCAAAACATAAAGACCACTTTTATGTGGTCAAAGTTCAGATTTTTTTTTTGTTGTTGACCGACTCCTTTATAAAGTGTGACACAGGTTTGTGCTTTTACCCTTCCAACTTTGCACTTTCTAGCCCTCAACTACTTGAGACTCCACACACCTGCAATAGTACTTTTGAACTCCTCAATCGTGCTTCCACTATCCACAGGTTTCATCACAAGCTACCTCACGTTTGACAATCTGCTTGTGCCCCTAAAACCTTTGCTCACTTTCCTCTCCACCCACAAGTCTTAGTGCGAATCGCCTCTCTCTCGATGCTCTATCCCCATACTCAAAACCTCTGTATCTGATACCAATTGATGAAGAGGACCTCACTCGACCCACAAAATTTTAGGTTATGCAAACTCCATGAACAATTAACACCAAAATTGAAAATAACTTGTGGCAATTTTAAATCGATTTATAATTGCAACCATTACATTTCAAGTTGAAAAAGAAATCAAATATATTTATTTCGATCTCATGAAATTCATTACAAAGTCGGGCAATTCCATTTCCTCTTGGGATTTCCAACTCTTCATTTTCCTTTGCTCATCTGCACTGTACCACTTCCTTTGATTTTCCTTTGCACTTACACGACTCAACGGTTCACTCTTCCCACACATCAATTTCTTTCATCTGTCATTTCCAAGGGCTTTCTGAACTCTCGCCGCACCTTTCCCATTCTGTCCAATGCTATACATATGCTGACAACTCTTTATAATGTGTAGCTCACACTTCAATCCAGGGGCTCGAACCCCTCTTCATGCCTCTATTGCACCACTCTCCAACCAACTTAGTCGTTGTCTTTTGCATTCTTCCTATACATGCTCTTATTTATTCTGCCATCGTCCTTTACATAGGTTCCATTGCATTTCATTTGGAAATATTAGCTTCAGAAACCCGCAACTTCTCTTGTCCAACCATACCTTTGCATGATTCATGTTGTGCTTTCACCCTTTTACTCATTTTGCATTTTAAATTAATGTAGAAAACAAAAATGGCAAGTGCCCCCCCTTTCACTACCTTGGGCTACCTGTATCTTGTCTTCTATTCTCAGCTAGCTCCAAATGGCATCTTGTTAGTCTTCATTTGCGGATTCTTTCTCATTGCATGGCTACTTCTACTATTCCACTCAACATTCTCTTTTTTCTTATTCTCTTTTTCTGCCTCACAGCCACCGTACTTTCCCTCTGCTGCCCCCATACTACTTCCACGAGCAAAATACCATCGATATTATCCTTCCATGGAGGTGCTGCCAAATCTCCATATTCTATGCAAATGTTTGATTTCTTGAACCATGACCTCCTTTCACCAACCTTCTACCGCCTCCTACCCATTACATCGCTAGTTTTTTTATTCTTCAATCTACATCTTCATTGGCATGGTTAAGGGAATATCTTATACACATTTTCTTTCTTCTCACGCAGGTTCCCTACCTTCCTCAATCGCCATGCTCTTTTCATTCATTATGTCATTCTTAAAGTATGTTTTTGGATTCAAGATGGAAAGATGAAACAACATTGTCTTGGCTTTTGGAATCACCCACCTTAACAACTCCTTTCAAACGCTTGGTATCCTTTGGTAAATATTCAACTAAAAAATAAGAATCTTACGCCTTCTCCCATTGTGGCAAATTTGAAACCAAATCAATTTGGTGTCAAGACTACATTCCCCACATTAAACAACAGATAAAAAAGAAGTAAATATGTGGGCTCACTAAACAACAAGATTCATCCTTCAATACTAAAACTGAAGACCAATAACTTCATACCCGTTGCTCAGAATTTCATGAAAACTTGTAGAGCATACATTTAAACATTCTCAAGGCCTCCACCAAGTCATCCGGCCTCAAACCTCATAAAACTCAAAATTTTAATGTTTCGCCAATTTGTTAGTGTAAGTTGTGAAACTATCGTTTTCCAAAAATTGTCTAACAATTGGAATTTAAAACCTTTTCCATCAAATTTAGAATACAATTTAAATTTTTCGTGTAATATTGCTTTTCCATGAAACCTTATCAAAACTTTGAAACAACAATTTTTTTGGGTGACGCGGGATTGCTCATGGCCCTGGATGCTCCTATATCAGTTAGGTTTATGGTTGGAATAAGGGTTGATTTAGGGTTATAATTAAAATTGAACTGATGGTTAGGGTTAGGATTAAAATTAGATTGAAGTTTAATGATAGAGTTAAAATTATAGGTTAGGGTTAGAATTATAATTACAATTAGGGTTAGGTTTGGAATTAGTAGTAGGGTTAGACTTAGGTTTAGGTTCAGGGTTAGTGTTAGAATTAAGGTTATGGTATAAATTAGATTTGGAGTTAGAACTTGTGTTAGGGTTTATAGTTACAATTAGAATAAAGCTAGGGTTAGAATATAAATTAGGTTTATGGTTAGGGTTAGAATTAGAATTATGGTTACTATAGAGTTAGAATTAGGTTTAAGGTGAGGGTAACAATTATGGAAAAAATTAAGCTTAGGGTTAGGGTTACAACTATGGTTAAAGTTAGGGATATAATAAGGGTTATAATTAGAATAATGGTTAATGTTAGAGTTAAGATTAGAAATAGGGTAGGGTTAGAAAAATTGACCATAACTTGGCCTCAAAATGAAGTTCTAAAAAATGTAAACTTAAAATTCAATCCTAAATCATTCCTATAGAATGATACCACACAAATCCACCTAATGTGAGTATGGCTAAAGGAAAATGTTTCATTTTAAATATAAAACTAAGTAAAGAATTACCTTTTTTCAAGTTTGCAAAGAATGGAGAAAATCCTCTTTAAGAGCCACACACACCCATTCAATTGAGATCCATTCCAAGCATTACAACTCTAGGCACACACAATTAAAATCTAATATCAATTAATTCCATCCGTTCTTTCTCTCTAAATCCATTTTTTGAAAAGGGAAGAGAGAGGGTTTTGAGCATAAAAATGCAAAAATAAGAAAAATTGAAGAAATAACTCCTCTTTTTCCTTCCATTTCTTTCTAAGTTTTCTAATTAATATCTCTTTTCTATTTTTCTATATTTTATTTCAATTATTCACTTTGGTCAACAATACATTTTAATATAATTAAATCCATGAATTTGATTTAATAATACTATATAGATTAATTGATTTAAATTACTTTCAACTAGCAAAATTATATTTTCAACGCTAGCATTAAATATTCACAAACAAAATAAACACTTATTTCAAAATAACTTAAAATGTAATGCAAAACTTAAATTAAATACACACAAAGGTCTCAACCACACTTTATGAGTTTTCACAACATACAAATTTTGTAATTGCCATCGATTCAGATCAGTTAACATAGGGATTCAAAATGACTAAATATTTTGATATGGCTAAACAAAATCCATGGAAAATTCTTCAAATACCAACTATTGGTCTAATACTCATAGATTTCTTGCACACTGAGGTCAAACATTACACATACTTACTCCACATAATAATAGTTGAAGCAACATAATCCAACTGTCATATAAATCATAACATAATTAATACCATATCATCATATCTATTGTAAATCATCTATGGTTAGCATGATCTAGGAACATCATCGATAATCAAACATAATGATGAAATAGTGAATAATATAACATACATGAGTACAACATATGCATCTCATTATGCATAATCGATAAATTGATCCCAACATAAAACTTCATCATAAACATCGTGATGGTCATATAAATCATCTCCACAAATACATAGATACAATACACCATTATAACACCTCGATGACCCAACAAACCTAATTATCAAGTTTAGTGTAACATATCATAACACATGAATCATATAATACACTAATGCAACATTGAATACAACATATATTATACGAGTCAAAAAGCATGCAAGGCAAACACAAGAGTGAGCATTACATTAGGTTTATGGTTAGGGTTAGATAATAATTATGGTTATAATAGAACTAGGTTAGGGTTAGAATTAGGGTTAATGTTAAGGTTATAAATATGATTAAGGTTAAGATTGGAATTAGGGTTAGGAATATGGTTAGGTCTATAATTAGGGTATAGGGTTAAGGGCAGGGTTAGGGTTAGGTTTAGAATTAGTATTAAGTTAGGGTTAGAGTCAAAGTGGGTTAAAATTATAGAAAAGTTGAATTAGGGTCCTAATTAGGGTTAGAATTAGAAGAGTCAAGTGATATTAGTTAGAGTTATGTCTAGGGTTAAAATTAGGGTTGAATCAGATTAGAATTAGAATTAGAATTAAATTGAATTAATAAGAATGGGTTCATATAAGGCTAATTAGGGGTACAAAATTGAAAATATGATTTACAAATTCGAAACACTAATTCTTCTAATAAAACCACATATTAGTATTAAAGTTAATATCAACAATATTTTGCATAGTATAAAAAAATTAGGTATATAAATAGTAATATTATATATTACTATTACAAATTATATTACTATATATATTAGAAGTAATATTACCATATATACATTACTTATATACAACATATATTATTAGAATAATATTAATTACTTATATAAATCATATTATTTTTATATATAATGTTCTATAAACATATATATTTATAAATATATAACCCTCTAAAATATATAAAATTGCATATATAATTCATATTATTATACAATAGTATGTTATGCTATAATATTATTAACTTACATATATATACATTGCATATATAAGTAATATTACTTTCATATATATATTTAAGATGCAGTTTTGATTTTGGAGGGTGTATGTCGAACTTTAATTATCTTTAAAAAAAAAATTACTTATCTAAATGAATATTTTTACTTATCATAAAATTATGTTGGAGATTGAATTAACTTCTTACATTTTATAACTATAGATGCTACTAACATATATATTTTTTTAAAATTATATAAAATATGTCAAGAGATGTCCTCGGTGCCTACTTTTTCTCCTAACAAACATCTTTTATTTATTTATCAATGATACTTTTTAAAATTCAAGAACATGATATATCTACTACATTATTATTTTTATAAACTTTTGCTCAATAATAAAATTTGAATGTGTATGCAAAACATAATTTTTTATTTATGAATAAGTATCTATTATAGTACTTATATATTACATTAATTCACGAAAATGTAGGTGGAATGGGAATAGGTACACCTTGAAAATTCTCCTAGCCATCTATGAGGTCCTAGCCATAAGAATGGGCTCCCACCCTATAATGGGTCCTCCATTTTGTTCCTCAATTTAAAATATTATTTACAATTTTTAATTTACTAATTCTTCTAATAAAACTACATATTATTATCAAAGTTGAATGTCAACAATATAATTTGCAGTATAAAAAATGTAAGTGTTGATAAATTACCAAAATTTAGTATAAATAAAATCCTTTTTGGAGGCACATGATTCCCTTCATTAGTGATCTTGCTCAATATATGAAGACAAACTTTGGAAGAAGGTTGATTATTTTTGTTGGTGATTTTTCCTAGTTACCTCCTATGCTAGACATAGCACTATATGTAGGTAACTCCCACTATATTGCTATTCTTAGTAATAATTTGTTTAGGTATGTGTCAAACATTTTTGCAGCCATATAATTTTTTAAAATTGTATTTTTTATAGTTGTAGGTGACAATTATGGTATTTAAGCATTATGGATCAAATTTCAAACAATTATCTTGGATACATATTTTTGTCAACAAGGGCATGATCCACATCAAATCAAATTCAATGAAATGTTAACAAATATAAGGAACACAATTGCAACATATGTTGACAAACAAATCCTCATGGGTCAAACAAACATCTCATTGGGCATTGAGTAGCATGTAATATTTGATACATTTATGCATTTATATATCACAAATAATATGGTCATGCTCCACAATAAAAAAATACTTTAGTTATTCACCATGCTAGTTACATGAAGTGTTTGCATAAACCTAGCATATAGAATCACATTATGTGGATGATCATCATTTAAATAAACAGTTTTATTGTCTATTGCACACAATTGTTGGTATGCACTTTGTGGGTAGATGTTGGCTTAGTCAATGGAACATTTACTACTATAAAGAATATACTCTATTGTCACTTGGTACTCAATTACAAGTTGTTATTTCACCATTGTGTGTGGTTGTGGAATTTAATAATTATGTGTGTGCCATGAAACACTAATAACCCAAAGTTTGTCCTTGTTCCACTTAATACAAGAGATAGTTGTACACAAATTCCTCTGAAAGTAGCATGAGATTTAACCATAGACAAATCACAAGGGATAATAATGGAAAGGGCCACAATAGATATTGGCAATGTAGAAGGGTTGGTTTAACATTCATTTTCATCTTTAAGTTAAATTTTTTAAAACAATTAGGATTTCTCTACCATTCTCACTTGAATGGTACTTTGAGATAGAAAATGCAAATTATGTTATCAATAAGAAAAATGAAGAGCATCAATTGTGATCCTTGTCTCTAAGTTGATCCTTAAGGGAAAAATCCAATATACATTTAATTTAATTGTGATTAGTTGTTACAAATCTACATGGCATTGTTAAAACACTATTGTGGACTTTGTACTTACAATACAAATTCTATTTTAGTTGTGTCTATATAATTGTAATTATGTAAATAATATTATTAATATGATGTTGTGTTCACATGACTAACCATTTAATATGATTTTCTATTGGGCACAATCAGGACATTTATGCATTTTTCATGTTGTTGTACACATGTTTAGTTTGTTATTTGAATGCTTTGATGAACCTTTATGTATCCACTATTTGTATTGTACACATCACATTGCAATTCCATAAAAATAGACTATAATAATACACAAACATTAAGCATTTAAGTGCTAAAAATTAATGCATTTTTAACATGACTTATTATATAATATATTCAAAAAAATATTGTGTTATTGGAAAGATACATGCCTTACACAGATAATTATAAATTTGTCTTTCTTATGATTAATATTGATCGTGACATTGTTTACTATCTTAAAATGCCTTCAGAGTTGCTTCTTTCTTATAAAATCATTAAAAATCTCTTAAATTACCATATTCATGAAATTTTTAAAAATTAGGTGCTATCAAATAGTCAATAGATGCAAATTTTTATGGCCTTCACAATCAAGCACCACACAAAATGACTCAAAAACATAAGTGTAATAGATATTCTTGCCTATCAGCCCTTTGATAGCACCTTCAAAAACTATCACTAATAATAACTATTTAAAATTTATTTATCACTATAATTACCCTACGAAATAAAGATTAAAAAATAAAAATTGTAACGTCTTCTAGGGATAAAGACACCCATGAGCATAAATTGACGAACTCTTTAAAATTAGCCTTTTTCTTCAAATTATAGGGAAACGACCCACTAGTTGAGCATGTTCCAATAGTTGTTATAGCATTTGTTGATTTAATGCCCAATATTTGTGACTTTTAAAGTTGTTAGTGTTGATGATACGTACTCGTAACTGAATGAAATGTATTCCTTAGATCTAAAAAGCAACAATTCATGTGGTGTCACATCAGCACACTAAAACATGACTTAATGCACAACTATCCATCTAACTTTTTTTTTTTGGCCTTTTTGAATATCTCAACAAAATGCATGCTGATGTGGCATCGTATTTGATTATGTGGCCCTGAAACCATAGCTGTAAGTAGGGGACTTGCCAAGTAAGCTGCTGTAAAAAATTGAGAGTGATTTAAAATTTCTAAGTAGAATTTTGAGAAGCGCAAAATTAGGGTGCTTAACTACTGGGTTCTATCCCTTATACTATTTTTTTGAGAATTGTTCGGTATACAATTTTCTCAAAAGTACCCAAAATTATTATGAGAAACTTATCGGTCAAGACTTACACAATGTTGTAATAAGTTTCCAACTCAAGGGCTTTTTTTTCCATGCATGCCTTGAGGACAAAGACCATAAGAATTTCCTATTTCTACCCAAATCTTTAGGTGAAACTTATAGGTGAAGACTCGGAAAAGTTTTCTCCAATATATCTCCACAGTCACAATACCTCATGGTCTTTCAATTTTTCAGTTGGATCTTCGAGGGGAACTTTTTGATTAAGATAACAAGTCTTTTGCAAAGGTTGTAAAGGCATCCAAACCTATAAATGTTTATAAATTACCTTGCATTGTACATTCTTCATTGTGCAAGAGATCGAAAAGAGCTAGCTGGTTACAATCTGCAATATCTGAAAGGATCTTGATCATGAAGATGGAGATGGAACGTCTCTATGTTGGCAGATTAATTGAGTGTCAACATAGAAACATAGTCTCTCCTTGATATAATGGTCTTTGAACACAGCTCCAAATTCATTCATTGAAACAGAGTAAGATGATTCTTAAGAAGACCCACAAAACAAAAGCATCAGAATTCTATCAAATTTGCATTTGACTTTTAATTTGTCCATGTGATTGTTAAAAAACATACCATTTGACTCTGATATAGGCAATGATAAATAACAATTGGACCATGGTAACAGCATGAATTTCATGAGTAATCTTCATAAAAATATGCATTGATTTTTTTGTAAGCCAATTGTTCAAGTCATAAAAATTCTAACTTATAGCTGCATACAGGCACCAAATTTGGTGATGAACTAATACTGGCCAAAACCCCGGGAAATTAGCTGCAGATGCCTTTTTCAATGCCAGTTCTGCAATAGTCCTTACATGAACGATACAAGGAGGATTTTGAGGAAGAGCTATAACAATAGTAAGAAATTACACTCATCTTATGGGTTTAAGCGTACCTGGGAATTCAAGACTTTAAAGAATGGTGAATTTAAGTAGTTACGATTCTCTTATACAAAATACATGATTATGAAGTATACAACTAAAGTTTAGAAGGAATCCTTTTGTCATCTTGAGATTTTGTTACAGAATTAGAAGGTAGCAGAGTTACTGTTAACTTTGCTACTGCAATCAGACTGGGCTCTGATGTTTTAGAAGTCGCTTGCTTGGGTAGCCCACTTGATGAACTTGTAGCAGAGGTAAATTTAACCTCCCAAACCTGTTGCACAACAATCAGTTGATCAATTCAAAGGACTTCATAAACTCCCCATATTATCAGCCTAAGCTAACATATAAGATGTCATACAACAAACTGCTGATATTTAGAGATTCACTAGTATATTACATTTATGAAGACACCATAAGCTTTTTAGAGATTCTTGCAGTTCAAAACATCATAAGCTTCTTAGAGTTTCTTACAGTTTGAGACACTATGAGCTTCTTATAATTTCTTAATCCAAAGTTTGCTCTGAATAGCAGATACTAATTACACAAGAAATAAACACATTTTTCCTAATTTAGACAAACCACTGCTGATGCTAAAGCCATTTATAATGTTAAAAAGGTCAAGATTAACAATAGTGACAACTTGTGGTGGTCAACAGTAAATTTGCAGCCTATGGAAAAAATTCAAACATACAAAGACAAATATGGCACTTGAATGCATATTTTGATGTAAGTCTATGGAAAAAAAGTTAGTAGCACTAGATCACTCTAGACTTTAGTGAGCAGTTCCCAAGACAGACTAACATTCAATTACTGTGGTGCCTGAGCCAGAAAGAAACCTTATTTCATATACAAGTCAAATTCATAGACAGCACATGTTGAAGAAGAATGGAGGTAAGATATTTTTGACTTTGCTACTGGAAATTTGCAAGAACCAGGGTCACCATGACTAGAATCTAGAGACTAAAACTTACCATCTGTTCTAAACGGTACACCTGAAAGAAGGTTCCTAAAGGATATTTTTGATGTTCCATACCAGTGCAACATATGAGCAAATAAGTTGGAACCAGTTCCCTTTATTCGGATATTATTTCAAATTTCTACAATATCTACAATAGCTGTAGATTTTAACGTATTTTTTGAGTGGGTAGGTAGACAGATTCATATTGAAACAAGGGAGAATGCTCAAAGATTTTTTTGAGAAACTTTGTTTTAGTCTGTGTAATAATGTTTATTGGGGTATTGCACTGTGAGTAGATCTGGACCATGCCTTACAAGTGACATTAAGTTATCATTGGCTCAAAGTTCTGCTGTTTAGGAAACAGTTTATCTTATACCACAACATAAACAGAAAATGCGAATAGACTATAATTGGCCCAAAGTTAGTCTAAAATTCCTACTAATCACGTTGTGTTCAGAGTCCAAATATACAAAAAGTTAAATAGAAAAAATGAAATTTATATTAGATAGCATAACAAAGCACCAGCTCTCCAAATTGCAGCCTTGGAACCATCTAACGGCCATCAAAATACGACTATATGATTATTATTCATATCAAACTGACCATGGAGTGGTGCCTTCCATAGTGATGATTGGATTTCCCAACTATTTATATATCTATCTTTGTTTGGTGGACGTTTTGCAAAAAGGGACTACAAAATATCCTACATGCAAGAAAGATATAATTAGAAGTAGTGTATAAAATAGGAATGAGACTGTAGCAGATAAACTCACTTAATACTTCCATTCCCTCTTTATTCTATCCATGCCCAGTTACTAAATTCTAAATCGGCCTCTGGATTATCTCAATTCATATAATAAAGCCTCGTCTGATCTTAAGACAGTATCATGAACCTAAGCTTCCATCAAATACAATGTTTTGAAATTTAACACAACACAAATTTTGGGAACACATAACTACAATCTCACGATATCATTTGATGATCTTGCTCATGTCATTCTCTTGTTCTTGTCATTAAAGTTTCAAACTGCACTCTAGCAAAGGAGTCTTCTGTATTTATTGTGGGTTTATTTAGTTTCCCTCGTCTTCAAGCAATTTTTTTCTTTATTTAAATTGTTACCAACTGTAGTGGCCCATCACTTGATGTTGGGTCCCTAGCCTGGAAGCACAAGAAAATGGCATCGAAATGAAGTTCATATGGAAAGCTATTCATAAGGTAACCCTCTCATTCTTAATGTTGATTTTCCTATTCATGATTTTGACAATGCATATAAGTGGCTTGAGAACTGTACTATTATTATTGAGATTGAATGATATTTCCCAATTCACCTAATGACAAGAGCTGCTGTGTGCTCACAGCCTCACAGTAAACAGAAGCCCCAGAATAATCCAATGCAAAATAAATTGGAGAAGAAAGTGATAGCTACACTAAAAATGTTTGAAACCATAAAATGGTAATCTAAGAAGAGAAAATGTTGGGAAATTGATTCAAGCAAGGATGACCAAAAACCTTGCAAATGCAACCGTTTAACAGGTTGACAAGAAAGAGAAAGCTGAAGTTTAAATCCTAAACTACTAAGAAGATAAATGAATGCTTCTGAATTTGACCTCTATGTTGTGAAGCGGTAACTGTTTTAAACCTTTACTGCTCCTTTGGTTTTCTTCATGATAGCTCAGAGTTAATTTCAACTCTGAAGCTAACAAGGGATATCTGAAAAGGCTGCAATATATTGCTGATTTTGAAAGAGACTTTCAAAATAATAGCTTTCATACAAGATTCAGGTGAGAACCTCAAATGATCAACTGTTGAGTCAAGCAGGCAACGTCCAAGGATTCAATTATTAAGATCCTAAAGGAAGATGCATCAGGAGACCGGGAGACCAGGCAAAGAAAAGCCAAAGGGTCTAAGAGAAAATTTGCTCAGGTTACAGGAGCAAGCAAGAAAGAATATAACGAAGAGAAAAATTAGAAAGGCCATAAAAGTGGGGAAACAAAAGCAAGTTATGTAGTTGTAGATTTAACTTTGGGTTCCAAAAAATTATGTGTACATACATCAGAGAGAATGGAGCAAAGAAAAAAATGAAACTAATACATACGTGTAACCTGCGTCCAATATGAATTGGAGTTGCTTTTGCTTCAATTTCAAGACCAAGGTATCCAGGCTGAAGATGGCTGATGCTAAGTTCTACTCCTGCAACTTTCTGGAGCCCAGCAGCCAAGCTAGCACCAAAACTTCCAAGACTCTCAGCAATAAAGGCTGATATACCTCCATGGAGCACTCCATATGCCTGTCAGGATCACAAAGGTTGAAATGTCAAATTCTACCACATCATGATTCCATAAATGCTGGGGATTAGCATGCCACTCTAGTCCTAGAGAAATGCTCTTCACATGTGGTAAATAATGACTCTAAGCAATCAGAAATTTCATAATCAAGCAATCATTCACAATAAAATATATATCTTAGCAATCTAAGATTTACATATTTTTCAAAATATGCATTTGCTTTGTCTTGTGCTGATTTCATGTTAATCTTGTTCTTGCCAAAGTTCATATGCCAAAAGGGTATAACCATTTTCAACTTGTCACATTTCTTGAAAAGGATCTCAACTAAAAGCCAAAAAGATAACATCTGTGATTCTGTCAAGGGTAATGAAATGGTTGATTTCAGAATGCCTCGGTTTTCCAGTGCAATCGTTATGTTGTCTAGAATTCTGCAAGGATTGAAAATTTTTCTTTAGAACCATATACTCTTCTTTCTTTTCTGACCTCCAGGGTTTGTCAAGCATGTAAGTTAGAAAAATTGGAAATCAAATAAGTAACTCCTATTTTTCAATTCGTTTCTCTTTTATGAAAGAAAATAGCTTGGAGTTGTTTGATGTAAATTATTTCTATCCAAAATTATAGATAAAAAATCATTGTCTTAGGGCAAAACACATACACAGAATGAGAATCCATCAGAAAATCTGTCAACACTCAGAGCAAACGCCCAAAATGGCTATGATTGTGCACAGCCAAGGACAAGGACAAGGAAAAGAGAGTCCCAACCTGTGGTAAACAGTTGTAACTTGTTCTGGTAATGTTTAATCACTTTAATGATACAACATAGATATACATCAATGAACACATGACCAAGAAATAAACAGGGGCAGGATGATACAAAGTCCTGATCTATTTCATTCTATATAAAAAGAAACAAAATAATGAAAACATATATTATGAATCAATTATAATATGTATAATATATTTATTTGGAATCACTTCTAATTGACTTGTATCTGATGAATGAATCCTTTTTCTACAAAAGTATAGATATGTGAAAAATAGGAAAACTTGAAAGATATTGCATTAAATTCAAGGCAGAGATGATAACATCTGCAATTACACAGAATATGCATATGCATATCCTATTATTCATTGTTCGCCAAAACGTAAAAGAAAGCTGGCTAAAGTTAGCTTAGTTAACAACAGTATCATCATTTGTGTTAATTCCAACAATTGGAATCATAAAGCACTGTATTTAATGCCATGAAAACCAGATACTGACAAACAACATTCATTAGGTACATCAGAATATATATCTTCCACTTTCAGCATTTGAAAAATCATTGGCTATTTAATGAGCGATTTTAAAAAGATGAAAAAGAAGAAACCGATATACACCACAATTCAGGACTCATTGCTAATTTATTTCCTGTTCATACCCTCCTCCAAAATAAATTTCCATTATTTCTTGAACCAAAACAGCTCTTACAACTTGACAAGATACTGCACCAGCAGATATTATTAAAGAAAAAAGTATTAAAGTGAGTAAGATGTTATTCAGCATACAGCAAATGGTAGCCAAGAGTCAAGACAAAAATTGTGTGGAATGTCACTCTCCCATGGGCCTGCATGTAAACTATTGCAAAATCTGATGCCATCCAATTAGGGAATCTACAAAGAGAAAACTTAAAGCATGGAACAGCATTAGTGTAGATTACCATGAGGTAATAATGTACGCATGACCAGAGTTAGGATTATGATGATCGAGACAGACTGAAGGCCAAAGATGTGGCTATTGTTAGGAGCACACATGACAAAAGATGTGGTTATCCGTTATTTGTATAAAGTCTAGACATAGTATGAGGCCAATATTGCAACAACATTTCCTTTAAGCTTTAGACAGGACCAGTCTAAGAAGGCTGGCTGTGACTAGAAATTTAACATTACTAAAGCTCTTATTCTCTTCTTCATTACAGTTTTTTCTTTGTGTCCCTCTACTAAGAGAGAACCTAAATCACTGGGCAGCATTGTTAAAGACAATGGCGAGCTGAAGATGGAGACTAGCATGACCAGAATTGTGATTATGATGATGTTGACCAAACTAAAGCCAAAGAAGTGATTATTGTTATAAGGTCAACACTTGCGACAGATATTACAACATGGTCGCATTTAAACTTACAGGATGAAGCCAAGAAGGCAGGCATTGATTGGGAATGTCTAAAATAATAAATGAACTTCTTTTCTCTTCTTTGTTACAGTTCTCTCTTTTGTGTAGGGAACCTACTGATAGGGATCCTAAACCACAGAGGAGCATCGTTGGAGATTATTGTGAGGTGATGATATAGACTATCATGGACAGATATGTGATTATAATGGTTTAGGTTGAATTAAACCTAAAGATCCAGTTACTGCTATGAGCACAACTTGTGGCAAATATTGCAACATTATTGCATTTGAGCTTTACGGAGGATTAAGACAAGGCATTCTGTGATTGGCAGTGTCTTTAAATAACAAACCATCTTATTTTCACTTCTTTATTATGTTTCTTTCTTTTGTGTAGGAACCTACTAACAGACATCCTCAAATCGCAGGGCAACGTTGTTCAAGACTACTGTGCAATGGCCAGAGTTGTAATTATGAAGATGTAGGCTCACAAGCTAAGAGCAAAGATGAGGTTATTGTTATGAGGACGATTTGTGGCTAATATTTCTGCATTTTTCTATTTTAAGCCACAGGATGAAGCCATGAAGGAAGGCCTTGATTGGAAGTGTACAAAATAAACGGTAGACTCCTCTGTTTTGTGAATGCACACTCAGATTAACTCACTACATATTTATTGGAACAATGCTTCATTCAAGATTAAACAGAATGAAGCCGAGAAGGAAATCCTCGATTGAGAAAGTATAAAATAATAAAAAAACTTATTTTCTCTACAGTCCTCTGTTTTGTGAACAAACACACACTCACAAGCTACGTATGTATTGGAACATTGTTCATCCAATATTAGACAGGATGAAGGCAAGAAAGAAGTCCTTGATTGGGAGTGCACGAGGTAATCAAAGATAATATTTGTCTTCCTCATTACAGTCTTCTGTTTTGTGAGAACTCGCACTAACACGCTATATATGTACTAGAACATTGATGCATTTTAACTTAGGCAGGATGAAGTTACGAAGGGAAACCCTAATGAGAAGAGTGCATAATAATAAATTGTCTCATTTTCTCTTCTTGATTGCAGTCCTCACTCCTGTGAACACACAGACAAATCCAATTCCACTTCAGGTATGGATGGATTAGCTATTTTGAGCTAATTGTTGAACTTGGTGAAAACTGTACAAAATTTGAACAATATATGAGGTAAATGGGAAATAATCCTCTTGTGGGCTTCCACAAGGGAGGTCTCATACACCAAATTGGTGTGTGGAATGTTGCACCTAAGCTTAGACCAGGTGAAGCCACAAGAAGTCTTGATTCTGAGTGTACCAAATAGCAAAGGATCTTTTTTCTTTACCTTGTTGCAGTCCTCTGTTTTGTGAACAGAGGCGCACTATAACACTATTTATACGCACACGTCCCAATTTAAGTCTAGACAGGACAAATCCAAAAAGCAGGCCATCCGTGGGAGCGTGCAAAACAATAAAAGATCTTCAGTCTTGCACATTTCAGTCCTCTGTTTTATGGGAAGAAATCTCACACTCTAAATATGAATCCTGTCATAACCTTAAATGCAGCTATGTTCTAATTTCCATATATATACACACAGAGAAGCCAAGAGAGCAGGCCTTGATTACCAATGTACGTAACAAAGAAGTCCATATCTTCACCCCAAATATATAATTAACAAATACATACATAAAATATACAAAAACAAATATAATACATATACATACTGAAAACAATTAGGGTTTGTTGGTGTTCTCTTAAGATCTGAAAAAGAACTGAAAGCATTTTTTACCACTATGAAATATATAATCTTTCATATATAAAAATCTGAAAATATACACAATTGATTCCAAAAACAATCTTTCAAATATAGACTCCTTCAAATGATTAAGGAAGGCATACATTAAAGAACATGAATCTTACCTGAGCAGACCTTTCAGAGACCACAAAACGACCTTGAACGCATGTGGGTGTCGCAGTTTCCAGCTCAAAACCAATGTATTTCAACACTGGTGACAACTTATGTCCAAATGGAGCATCTCTGTCACCTTTCTTCCAATCCATATTATTCTCTACAATAACAGGCAGGGAAGCCATATGACTATATATATTATATGTGGCTTTTAAACTTTATATCCACGACAAGATTCTGTTAAATACTATATTTGCTCCGAATCGAGGTAGTCTTTTGGTGTACTGATCAAAGCAAAAATCTAGCTTTAGTTTTGGGATTACATGCAGAGAAGTGTCTTATTTATAGGACCTCCTGACAGTCGTAGAATTAAATAATTCCCACGAGAATAAAATAAGTGTTCGAAGAGTTTTTGAGTTTGACTTAAGAGGGTACCTTCGCCAACCAAACCTTCATCCCGCCATAATTGAATAGAAGACAAAGAATCCTAAATTAAGAAGCACCCTAGAAAACGCTCATCCCACCAAATATGCGTAGAAGCCTGGATAGCATTCTTTCTATCTGAGGAAGACTGTATAGTACGTTTGAGCTGTATAGTCAGCCATCACGGGCTTCTCTGACCACGCAGAGATGTTTATTCATTACAGTTTTTAGATGACAAACTATTTCACATTATTTGTTGTAGACCACCTACCTAACAAATCGCGGAACATTTTTTCTTAGTGTTAGTTTCTCTCCGTAATCAACGGTCAGCTTTATAAGCTAACTTAAGCAAACATCAATGCTTCTTCTCATGCGATGTGCATGCAAACAATAGTGTTTCTTTTAATGCGTAATGCTAACTGAAGCAAACTGCAGATTAGTTTGCCTTTCACCGCCTCTTATCACCGTTGGTGGTTATTTATACGTAAATCTTGCATTCAGTGTGAATAAGAATGAAATTAGATTATGCATGTTCGCTTTCCTGTGTGCTTGTTCATTTATCTTTCTAGATCTGCAAGGAATTCTACATGGTATCAGATTAAAATATTCATTTATTGGTTTATTTTCCTCTGATACCATGAATTCAGATCTAGGAAGATAAATTAATCAAGAACAAAATCAAGATTATGCATGTTCATTTTTCTTTTGTGCTTGAAAATTTATCTCCATAGATCTGGAAAATTCTACATGGTATCAGAGCAGGAGGAGGTAATTACAAGCCAATAGGTGAACCAATTTGTTGTATTTGACTAGTATTGTTGCTGTTTGACAGTGCTTGCAGCACCACAGAGTCCCACCCCTGTCAAATTTTGTGGTCTATTTGCAGAAGCTTTTGATAGTAACGCAAACTCTTGAAGGAAGCTTGCCTAGATCTTCTGGCAAGGGGCGTATGGTGCAGCGATTCATAAATTTGCAACCAGAGGCTGCGAATTGCTTGATTGGGTAGGCTGTGGATTTTTCTTTTGCAGGCCCAGGAGGTGACAATTCACCACCAAAAGGTCACTCAAGGTCTCTCTCTTTGACCCAGCCACGTTGAATATACACCTGCGTTCACTTTTCTATCAGTTTCTGCGAGTAGAGAGGTCGATCCAATTGGCAGAGGCAGGCATCGTGCATTGCATTGATTAGAAGCCATTATCACGCAGGCCAGCGCACATAGTGAGAAGGCTACTAAGAAGTGAAAGTCATTGGCAGGCACTCAGAGGTGCGATTTGCTTTTGCTTATGCATGTAATTAGCTTCTCCTCTTTTATAGACATTTTCTAAAATTGTAAGTGCAACTAAACAATATTTGTTTATGCACAATGATAAAGTGTCAAAAATCAAGGGGATTTATTACAAATTCATGCAGTCAACTTATATAGTCCATGCACTCAATTTATAAAGTGCCATTTTTCTGTATTTTTCTTTGAGGGGATTATGCAAGGCATTTTATAATTAATGGACTGAAATAAAGTTCCAGAAGGGGTAAATATCTAGTCTAAAAATGGGAATTAGAAATCATCCATCTGTCATCAGTTTGGGAGAAGGAAACTATAAGTCTTGGCGTGATGGAATCCTAAAGCACTGCCGATGGATTCATTCATTGCCGCATTTGTTTGGACTTATTCCTGAACCAACTGCATGTTGGCAGAAATCTGTATGGGAAAGTAGAAATGATCATGTCTTAGGATTAATCGGTTTAAGTGTTGGGGACCACACATCATGGGCTCTGTCACACATTGAGTGCCCTCGCACTCTCTGGACCACTCTATGGGAAATATATGGAGATCCCACTGAACCTCCATTCCCAAATAATCCCACTATAGACATGCTTCTCTCCCATGATAATGAGGATGATCCTTTGTATGACGATGATACTGAAGAGGAACTTAATTATTGGAAGAGTCTTGATTGTCCTGATGACACAACGACATCTCTCCTTGTTTCTCCTCTTTCTACACCTCCTATATTGGCAACTATTCAGTCTCCTTCACCTGCTATTTCAAAAGAGATTTTGTCTTCTCCGAAGGCTACTTCAGATTCTCTTTTGCAGGTTCACTCTTGTCCTCTTGATCAGCGAGATGTCATCCTTTCAGACATTCATCATTTGTTTGCAGAGTCTCTCCTCCTTGATCATGATGACAACATTGAGGACATATGTCTTCTATTTGAGGACTCTTCTGTCCTTGCATCTGTTGCTGATTTTGAGTTCTGTGTTGCTTCTTCGAAAGCTTCCAATGGCTTATTGCAACAGGGCATCATACATCTTCCAGACATAGCTACTTGGGATTCGTATATTGCAGACATATCATCCTTGTTTGTAGAGTCCTATATTGCAGATCTGGAGGATTACTTTGAGGACATTCCACTCATCTTTGTTGACAGCGAAATCAACATTGTTGGCCCACCACCCTCATCACCTTTGCAGATTGCTCCAGATCAGTCTTCACAATATATTGATCACCATCAACGCTTTCTGATATGAGGACATGTGAGCAGTTTTTAGAGGAACACATCTGGATTTGGATTCCAGTAGCACCCATTTTTTTGATTGGCTTCTCCAATCACCAGTGGATCCTTTTCTTCCCAAGGGGAGAAATGTTGTTTGCAGACAGTGGATCATATTTTGTCTTCAAGTGTTCATCATTGGTACGGGAGCTCTTTCATTATGGGGGAATTCATATCTTCCTTTCTTATATTCTCTCTATATTTGTGGGGGAATTTTATATGTAAATGGGTACCTAAAATGGCCTTGATGCCAGGGCCCATCTTTGTTGCCTCTATAGGCATTTTTCTCCTTAGTTAGGTTTAAGGGGGGGTTTTGTTCCCACAGGGTTTTCCCTCTTTCATCTTTTCCATCTCCTTAGTTAGGCTTAAGGGGGGGTGTTAGTGTTAGTTTCTCTCCGTAATCAACGGTCAATTTATAAGCTAACTTAAGCAAACATCAATGCTTCTTCTCATGCGATGTGCATGCAAACAATAGTGTTTCTTTTAATGCGTAATGCTAACTGAAGCAAACTGCAGATTAGTTTGCCTTTCACCGCCTCTTATCACCGTTGGTGGTTATTTATATGTAAATCTTGCATTGTGAATAAGAATGAAATTAGATTATGCATGTTCATTTTCTTTTTGCTTGATTAATTTATCTTCCTAGATCACAAGGAATTCTACATTTTAACTGAAAAATGAATAAAAATTTCTTCTTATATTTAGGAATCTGTATGTAAAATGGACGTCTAGGATAAAAAAGTCTTCTTATATTTAAAAATGTATTGTCCAAGATATCCCTTTTACATATAGATTTTTAAATATTAGGAGACTTATTTAGGCTATTTATTTTTTTTAAGTCAAAAGATGTTTCTTTCTTACTCAACCTACAACAAATAATGTTATAAATATAGAAATTTAATATATTGTAATGGTGAAACTAATATATTTATGCTAATTCTTGTGTAGTTCTTTTTGTCTATTTTGAAGGAAATGTCTTATGCAGTAACACATAGACAAGCGGCATATTTTTGCATTAGGTTTGGCTTGTGACCTAATCTTTCCCCAACTTCATTTCACCTTATTTGGACAAATCCTCCTACCTCAAAACCACCACCTTATCCTTGTAGGCTACTTTTGTGTGATTCATGATTGATCCACATCAATCCCAAGAAGCACAAGAATGATACTTGAATCGAAAAGCTTCAAATTCAAATTCAAAAGTTCCCACCTCTTTCTATCAATTGTTATGAGTTGACCTTGTACATGTTTCACGGGACATGTTATGTTATGGTATTGAAAGACATTCAGTATGCTCTTAAACACATGCAACATTAAAACAAAAGATATGAATAATTAAAGAGCACACTTCAATTCTAAAAAGCAATAAATGCATCAAATTTGTATCATCATATAGGTCAGTTGCATGTTTGTGATAGTTGTCTTCAATCTTTCTCATCATTATTAATTCACCCCACCAAGGGTTTTGACCTAAGAGAACTCATTCACCTATCAAGTGACAAGCTCCCCAATGGTGTCTCTAGACACCACCTCAAGTGATAGATTTAGATATTCTAAAGGTAGAGGTAAGCAAGTATTTTGGTGCACTTTCTATCAAATCAATTACATGTGACTCAGATGAATTAACATATTAAATAAACTTACTATAATTAGGATCAACCCACATCATGATAATTGACCTTGGGACATTCATTAAACTAAAGCAATTAATTTTCTAATACTAAAGAACCGTTTTAAAATAACATCAAAATCATTTATTTTGATTATCAATTCTAAAGTTAAGTACATCTAACCTATTCTTTTAATTCTTGTATATTTATTTCAATAATTTTTCATAGCTCTATTATCTAGGTCAACTACTTGCTAATCGATTCTATTTATTTAATTAACCTAGATAATTTATGGAAAGTGCTTCATTTTTAAGTGCTTTTGTTTTTTAGATTTTGCTTAGGGTTTTAATTTCCTATCCTATTCATGCATAATAGTTTTATTTTTTATAGGTTTTGGGATTGACTTTATCACCTTGCTTACCCATTGTACATGTCCTTGATTTGACCTCTAAGGTTTCTTTTTTAGATCTAATTTCCTTGTTACATCCTTTTATTTCCAATTTACCAAGAGTTTGGATTCACCTTTGTTTGTATATATTTGCCACATCCTAATAGGTTTGAGTATACATAGTGGTATATCTATTTGATCTTAGCAACCCACTCTTAAATATTCCATCATCATGGATTATCATGGCTTATTTTGTCCTACTAGCTTATATGCATATATTTCTAATTTTGATATGTTTCTATCTTTTATGACTTTTGATATTTCTATCTTCATGCACTCATGTGATTTTTTATGGTATAGATGAGGACACATTTTCTATGGAGGTGGTATTGTCTAGTGTATTCTCTTTTCCCTCCATTGAATTGGATAGTTCTTATCCTTTCCTTTTAAACATACTTCACTTATTCATGAATTCTATATTGATCTTATTTCACCTATGGTGTGTGATAGTGATGAGAATCCTATTGATTTGACCTATAGGTTTCTTTTCTAGATCTAATTTCCTTGTTACATCCTTTTATTTCCAATTTACCAAGAGTTTGGATTCACCTTTGTTTGTATCTATTTGCCACATCCTAATAGGTTTGATTATACATAGTGGTATATCTATTTGATCTTAGCAACCCACCCTTAAATATTCCATCATCATGGATTATCATGGCTTATTTTGTCCTACTAGCTTATATGCATATATTTCTAATTTTGATACATTTCTATCATCTTGTGGCTTTTGATATTTCTACCCTTAAGCACTCATGTGAATTTTTATGGTATGGATGAGGACACATTTTCTATGGAGGTGGTGTTGTCTAGTGTGTTCTATTTTCTCTCTATTGAATTAGATAGTTCTTATCCTTTCCTTTTAAACATACTCACTTCACTTATTCATGTATTCTATATCGATCTTATTTCACCTATGGTTTGTGATAGTGATGAGCATCCTATTTGGATAAGGTGAACTATTAACCTTTCAATCTTATAAATGAACATTTATATTTCTCACATATTGGGAAAGGGTAGTTGGATGTCCATTTAGGTGGTTGAGAGAATATTTAATTATTATTTTCTCTAATCAACTTGAAATATTGGTTATAATGGTATTAAGAGGGAGGTTACTAATGATAGTGGCTATTATAGATTGGCTTAAATGTATTTACATCACTTTCTTATTCCTAGGCACTAAGAGAGGTTTTACATCACTTTCTTAAATTCCTAGGAAAGTTAAGAGAGGTATGGCAACATCTTCTTAATATCAATTGGTTCAATCATGTGTTTTGGTCTTCATTTTTTGGTACCATTTTTGGGGGAAGTGTTACCATGATGTGTGAGGTCAAAGATTGCATTTATTAGTTGTTAGTCATGAAATATTGAATATTTGGTCATGGGATGAAATGGAGTTTTCTACACCATATGTTTTCATGGTTGTTAGTTATGGGAAATAATTTGTAGTCTTCCCTCTTTAGTTCTCTATGAATTAGATGCCTTGAATAGTTGAGTTGGGACTCAATTTGATAGTGCTAAAATTTGTTTGATTCCCCACCCCTTTATGCATTAGACATCATTCTACCCATCAATTATAACTGGCATGAGAAATCCTTTAATGGGTTATCTTTTTATTAATTTTTCCTAAGTGTTCTTATTCATCCTCCATGCCATCAAAATTTGGAAGTTGTAAAAATCCAAGAATATCATAAGTCTAGGAGTATTCTAGTCATTTTTTCCATCCTTGTGGAGTTGTAAACTTTTCAAAGACTATTGAACATTTCCTACTTGTCTAGTATCATATTTTGACCTCCATTCTCATATGGAATCCTTACAAGGTTCACTGCACCATTCACTCCTTTCATTTTCCTCTATTTCTTCCTTTTGTGGGATCTTAAATTAGACTAAATTTTTTATTGCAATTTCTACCTCCCAAGTCCAATTCTACATCAAATTCTCACAACACATCTTTTGACTTCCAGACCATCAATTTTTTGCAATTTCCCTTGTTCTCCCCAACTACTTCCTTGAACCTACTAGGATGCCATTAATTGCCCAATTTGACCTTGCAACTATTCCAAAAAGGTTTTCTTGCTTGAGAAACTCATGCTTGTCCCTAGAGGTGTGCATATTCATATAAATTTGACAAAGTATAATAAAAATGGCCATGTTTCCATAAATGTGATGGTTGAGGTTTCAAATACAATGATAGTATGCCATTTCTAAGCTTCTTATTCAACATATTTCATAATATTTCAGCATGTTCCACATATCACATTAATAACATCTAGTTCTCTAGTTCTTAGTTGAATTACTACAACTAATTTAGAGACCAAACCAAGCACTATAAATATAAATTCATTTTTCAAAATAGTAAACAATCATTTTTCCATTTTCATGTGAGTGCAAACACTGAGTGAAGTTTAAGGTTTTCACTCTTGCAAATCTAGATGTCTATTAAGGAGCATAGTTCTAAATCTCAAAGAGGTGGCTCATTTTTAATAGATATTTATAACTACATGTCTCCTTAACCATTTGTATTATTTTAGAGAAACTTGTAAGTGATGAATTGTAACAACATTCTACATTAAGTTTTTCTCTTGCCATATTTACTAGTATGATTGTAATGTGAATTTGATAAGTGTCACAACACTTTAATTCAATGCATGCATTATGTTTAATGGTATTTTTCTTATTGCATATAGATTTTTGGAGTTTGGAGAGGGATTATTAAATAATTTTGAAAGAAAATGTAGCTTTTCAGTATTTGTGGAAAGAAAATAATTTTGGCTATAGAAAATTTAAAATAATTTACTTAAATAATGGTAGAGGGAATAATTCTAGGTTGAATTTTAAACTATTCATTCATTTAGATTTTTAGATTTTAAAAAGTGAACTATCTTATTATTTGGTGAATAAATAAGGTTAGCGCCACATTTTTTTAATCAATTATTTAATTTTATGAGAATTTTGATTAATTTCAATGTAACTTCTTCAAAGTAATCTTATTACACATATGTAAGTATTCTTTAGAACAATTTTAATACTAATAATCTTCTTTAAAACAATTTCAATACAACTTGAAAAGTAAATAATAAATGTGCTCAACAATTAAATAAATCTAATTTTTTATTGAAGCCCAAAATTTAGATTCTTTAAGATTTTCTAAATTATAGAATTATATATAGTATTTTAGTTAAATGTTTGTAGATTAATTTCTCTCAACTTTAAAGGAAGGAGAGTATTAACTTGAAAATCATCTAAATTAAAAATTAAAAGTTCTAAGATACTCTCAATGTAACCTCTCTACTTGAGAAATAAGTTGTAAAACTATGATAAATTATTCATTATCGTGTACTTAAATGACCTATCTATTAAATAAATTTGAAAATTACAATAATACCAAGGTAGAGAAGTCTATAAATTTAAACTCCTTGATGTTTTCAAAGAATTTAAGGGATCTTTTATAATTTTTAATCATTACAATGATTTTGTTATTTGCTATCTGAAAAAATTAAGAAGTTTTATAGTAATTTTATCAATAAAATTGTAGTTGCATTAATTATTTTTATTGATATTCTTATTAGCTTCACTTTTCTTTAAATCAATATCTATATTGTTAGTTCCCAAATCTCCATCATGGTTGTATGTTGAGTAAAATATTTCATTTTTTTGGTTATATAATAGGTGGATTAATTCTATAGAAGTGAAAATAAGAAAGAATTCATATAATTTACATGTGGATTTGGATGAAGAAATGCAACCATATTGAAAATGAAATTCACCTAAGAATTTTAATATAGATGAAAACTATATGAGAATATTGGACCTTGAGCATATAGGTATATGTGCTAAGGGGAATTTGTCTCCTCTTGATCCTAAAAATAATGATTATCCTAAGTTTGATACCATTATTGAGAATTAAATATATATATATATATATATATATATAACATAAAAAGTGGATTGCTCGGATATTGCAAGAGGCTTGAAGGAAACAAAGAAAATCTTTTTAAAAATTATAGAAAATAAGATCCATGAAATGGATAATACGATCTCTACTTTAGTTAAAGTAAATAAGAGGATCAAAGCTTTGAGTCTATTATATTGAGAAACAAGTTGAAAATATTGTAATAAAATCTCTTACAAGTATATGCAAATTTGAAACATAGTTTTTTATCCAAATATTATTGTATGATATAATGTGATTCAAGATCATGATCCTTTCCTTTCATTTTTAATAAAAAGAAAATCATATTAATACAAAAATTCACATAGAGAAACCTTTTCAAAAAAAATCCACACAAGAAAGAGGACAATTATGTATTAATATTAAACAAAGAGATGCATCCAACATGTTAATACTTAGATTCACTATAACAACACTGTAGTGGCACTCGTGTACCTACAAAATGAACTTATGAAACTATTATCTCATGCCTCCAAAATTTATAGAGAATGGGAGAGGAATACCACAAATAGTTTCCCAAAATAATATACCATCAAAACCGTGGTAAAATGCAAAAAAAATCTCATGTCCAAAATGAAGAGGCTCTTCCAAGAATAGTAAATGTAGATCCTAATGAGCCATGAATAATAAAAATAATCTCCATACCAATAGTAGATAACATCTCTGACTTGTATCTCCTTCATAATTTCCCATATCCTAATGTAGGCATCCAAAATAATCACCCAGATCATATGAGTCCCACCAACAACATGCAAGATACTCCACTACTCAATTCTCATTCCCAAGTAAAAGAATTTGCTAAAAATAACTTCATAACCGCCAATGTTAACTCCACCTCCTTCAAGAGTGTATACAACAACTAATGTCAAGATTATTGAGTAATATTAATTATAAATTATTTTACAATTATACCATAGGCATCCATGAAAATTTTCCAAGAGCGTTGGAGATACATAAGATATAAATAAGATTGCAAGGTAAATGGAACCTTGATCCTAACATATTGAACATTGAAAAGTTGAAATACAATGGCTCAAGGAGTCTTATTATTGAAGAATGAAAATAAGGATTTGAAGTTTAAAGTTGAAGCTCTTTATTAAACTATTAAATAAATCAAGAAAACTTGTCTAGGAGGAAGGATGGGGATCAACAATTTAAATATTATTGTGTCTCTAATGTCATCAAGGGGTGCTTTTAAAAAAAGAGTTCAAGCTATGAAAACTATAACTGGTCCTACAAGATCAGAGGGAATCAAACATATAAGGCATATCTTAACCTCTCTTATGAAGAGTCTATTTAAGAAAGAAGAGATAATAGAAATGCTCCATTAGCCTCAATGTGCTACATTAAGAAAAGTTTTGGTTGATGAGATAATAAAATGTTTATCATGTTCAATGGATGTTACAAATGTACAAGGAGCATATGACAATGAAAGGATTAGTAGGAAGGGATATGAAGAAAAAATTAAGGCGTTATGGATTAGAATATTAAAAAAGAGAAGGGAGTCCCAAGAGTTGGATTTATCAAAAAATGTGAGAACTTACAACTCCTCATTTGGACCCCTTACAAGACTAAAAGCTAGAAGAGGTTTTTTATGTAGTAGGTAGTACGCGATGGAAGAGAAGAATTAAGAGATGTATTTTTTACCTTAGTTGTAGAGTTGAGGAAAAAGAAAGAAAAGGTTGGCAATGAAAGTATATGATGAACTTGTGTTTGTGTTATTGTTTTTGAAAGAAAAGACACCCTAATCTCAACCTTAATTTGAATTTAACAAAGAAATCGAAGGGAAATAAAAGAGTATTTTGAGAGAAGAAAGTTATTTGTGCTATAATATCAAGTTCACCAAAATGTAACTAAAAAGAAGGGATTTATATCTAATTTTTAATTACTAATGTATTTCCCTCATCTTGGAATCTAAAATAAATTAATAATGACATGATAAATTCACTTTTTTATATTATAACAATAAGATAAACTAAATTAAGAATGAGATTGTCCTTTTTTAATGAAGAAATAAAATAAAGAGGGGGGAAAAGAGATCATGTGTGTTTATGAAGGCTAAAGAACATGTGGGAAAAAAGAAAATCGGAGAAGTTTTTTTGTGTTAGGCCTAACTTCTAAATTATATGTTTGGATACAGTTTTTTCAGAGATGGTAGCATGCATGATTGTGTCCCACTCGATATGGTCACGTCTGTAAAATCACATGACTATTCAAATCATAAGTTGACATCCTATTCTACATGGTGGTGTCCTTTGCAACTCTTGGCCAAAGCATACAACTAATTTCCTACATAAAATTGGGTGCTTGAGGCACATTAAAGAATTTACCATTGGGTGAAAATAATTTTCAAATATGACAAATATCATGACTTGTAATTTTAAAAATGATCTATATTCTACTATGGATAGCAGAACTACTACAATCAAATAAAATATTAAAACGAATAAAAATAAAAATAAAAAAAATAAAAAAATAAAAAAATCTAGTATACACTTTTTTCCTCCAAATTCCAGTACCATTGATGACAAGTATTATTTGTCTATATTGAATATCACCAATGTGATTTTTGTCAAATAAATACACCCATGTGGTGGTTGTCAAATTGTAATGTTTTATTGTGGGCGAGAAGACACCATTTAATGCACGTCTTTTCTTACGAAATTCTACCTGCCAATGGAATTATTATGTTGGTCTTTTAGCACGCGAGGAACTATCTATTAGAAGACGTTGAAAGAGTAGGGAATTAAGTTTAATGAATGAATGAATGAATGAAAGATTTTAATGACGTCCGCGAGACCAAACAGTCTATGGGACCGAGACAAAACAGGCCTAATTTGTCTTCATACTCTTTTCCAAGTCAGATCTCCTGCTGTTAAGTTTGACTAGAAGGCTAGCCGTCTGATTAATCTTATCTTCCTCAAATAGCTGGTGCATATTGTCCACTTTCAAACTATTTTCATGTTGAGTGCGGATATCCTCGTAAGCAATGCATTCCATGATGAAGTGCCATTCTGTTTCCACAACCCCTTTATTGCAGAAAATACAAGTTCTTTCTTCCCAAGTTTCCTTGGGTATCTTCCACCTACCGGTCTCACACCAAAGGTGATGTGATCCCGTCCTCA
>VDFB02323524.1:9979-23231 GCA_007258455.2 Sequoia sempervirens
TCCCCTACTATTTTAAGGGCTCCCTACAATTCTATGGGAGCCCCTTATAATAGTAGGGGCCATAGAAAACTATAGAAAGTAGGGGGACTGCACCCAACCCAATCTATAGCCTCCCACCCCCAGCCCTTCAGGACCGACCTATTCGCCCAACTAACTAGAATCTACCGACTACCAGAGAACCACGACTGATTCCCTCCCGCTCGGGTGGGGGGGGACCTGACCCACCCGCCTCCCATCCACCCTCGAGATAACCCTCCCCCCACAATATTAATCTACCTCCTGGGGGGGCCACTATAGTTGCTAAATAGTAGGGCCAATTAATGGCATCAACTCGCTATCCCTTGCGTGCATCGCACCCACGCAACCCTAAGACAGCCTTCGACACTAACCATATTGGCCTTTGGTGGGGTTGGACTGACCCATTCGCCTTAGGTCGGTCCCGAAGGGTAGGGGGGGCTCCATAGAATTGTAGGGCGAGTAGCTTGCTAGCCTTAGAATAGTAGGGGGGTTGGGTAGGACTATAGTTCTGAGAAGCAAGGTGGGAACTATAGTCCTTTATGGATGTGATCGAGGATGTTGGTTATCCGGCTGGAGCTAGACAAAAGCTAGAATGATCTGAAGTTGATATGTCTTGAGATGCCCACCAAGGGGAAATGAACATTTTTTGGAACCTCAAACAGGAATCACCATTACTTGCCAGATCTTAGTCCTTCGGATTCAAGCATTCATCCCGACTGGACCAAACTCCTTCCATTCTCGTTCTCAGTGCATGAACTATTCTATCCAAACACATTGAGTCACATTTAGAGGGTTTTCGTTACCAGACCTGGCGGGGAAGGATGAACTCAACCTTCTTGATTGGTTTCTTAATACATAGATAGAGGCAACCGCCACCAAAGAATGGATGGATAGAAGAGAGTCATTAATGGAATAACTAGCTTTTTAAGCAGAACGTCATTGGCAGAATTGAACCCCTCTCGCTATAGCTTTCATCGTCCATCATCCCTGACATCGCATCCACCCCACCGTATAATTTCCCCCCACCCATCCCCAACACCTAGTTCTAAATACGTCTATAGATAGATAGAGTATACCTAGTAGCGAGAAACCATTCATTGAGGAGATGCCCACATCATCTTATAAAATTATCAAGTGATGGCATTTCAACAAATATTGATACTGATACTAGAATGGCAGAGCATTCCACCTTTCTTCTTGGTCTGGCGCTCTTCTCTTCTCCTCTATTCTGGATCCTCGTCTTCAGAAGCATCCATGGGAATGAAATAGCTAGAGGAGTGAGTAATCAATCCCAGGGGTGGGTGGGAGGAGATAACGCATTCTTTCTTCCTTCTGTTTGTCATTACTTCCTTCTCACCGGGTAGCTCCAACTATAGCTACAGGACCAAGGGAAACAATCAATGAGGGGGTGAACCAAGGTCTTCTGAATGAAGAAAGATCTCCCTATGCACTGAAGCTTTCAATCCAACAACTGCAATCAATTCCTCTTTCTTTAACTCCCTGCTTTTGGTGCATAGGGAGGGAATTATAGGTGGTTAATTGGCTAGGGCTCCTCGTTGGGCATCGGATGGGAGGGTATTACTCCTCTTTCTCTCCAGTTGAACAACTACTCTCTATGGCCCAACATCTTCATCTTGACATTCCCATGTGACCTTCCTTTTGGTTGGGGTGGGGGGGAATTATTGCTTATTCTAGTTACAATCCCTCTTTATGTCCGGGTGGGAAAGAACAATAGGCATTTTCTCACTTCCATCCGTGCATGGGTGCTCCTTCCTATTACTTCAACTCATTACTTGAACTTCTTTCTCATTGGTCTGGCCCATCTCCAACTACCCTCAGGATGGACCTTCCTAACTCACCTGAGCCCAACCGTGCATGCATGTACGGGTGAAGCAACGGCTTTGGTTGAACTAAGCCCAACCAGTCACCTACCTTATTGATGGGCCGGTATCAACAATCTATGGACCCCAACCCCCCCATCAGATATGTCAGGAAAGCAGAGGTGCGGAAGCAACTTTCCTAACGTCAAAACCACAGGGAAGTAGAAGGCAGTACTTTTAATTTTCAAATTACAAACCAATTAGGACACACATGAAAGATTTACAGAAATAGAAATAATACTCAAAGACAATGAACAATAGATTTACGTGGGAAAACCCTTTCAGGAAAAAACCCACCACACCAAGCTGAATCTCTTTGTATTACAGTAACAAACAATTACATACAATGCAGAGATACAACTCTCTGGTATCAGTTCACAGTAGCTTCATTTACTGTTCAATCTCTCTTACAAAAATTCTCTCAACAAAAATGATTTTATCAAACTCAAAATTGATCCCTTAAATCTTAACACATTCTAATTTTTATCTTTTGTTCATCCTTATCTGCCATTGCCCCATCGTAGAAAGTTTCCTCTTGAGCATTGATTTTTCCCTGCTTGCAGTTCAGCTCCAGCGTCGCAACTATTGCAAAAAACTAACTGCCATCCATTTGAAATTTGCTTCCTCTAATTGGTCCACTAGGCTCCACATAGGATGGTCAATTTGGTCAAAGGCATTCAAACTTTGTTGGCATCAGGGAGACGCCCACTAGGCTCCACATAGGATGGTCAATTTGGTCAAAGGCGTTCAAACTTTGTTGGCATATCGGTGAGACACTAATAGTGTCTCCCCGATGCCACAAAGTCTTCACTATCGATATTGTCATAGATTCCAACAGTCAGAAAGATGATATAGCGAATGCCATGAGTCATACTGAATCCATCGACATCCATTGCATTTCTATCGGCAAGAGTTTTCTCATCGGCAAGACTCATACCGATGCTCACAAGTCACAACGACTTCAACTTTTCCATCGGCAAGACTTTACCGCTCGCCAAGAGGTTACACCGAGTCTCCTCAAGTTTCACCGAAGCACCCGACAGTCGGCAAGACATTCGTCTTTTTCCAAGACCTTACACCGAGTGAACAAGTCATCCCAAAGACTATTGGCGAGACTCTCCAAGTCGCCAAGACTTCACACCGATCGCCTTGAGCTAATTTGATGACTTCAGTTGTATCCTCGGCGGCGTGACCTTCCATTCTTGCTAGGACATCTTACCGAAGCCCTTGTGTTAGCCCGATGATCTATCGGTGAGACTCCCTTCAGTCGCTGAGACTTCATACCGAGTGATCAAGTCACCCCGAAGACCCCAGTCATTGTGAGTCTCCCTGACACCTGGTAAGAAACAACACTGTCAACCAGAGGTCTCCTACTCAACAAAAGGTCACAGTGAATGCTTCTAGTCACAGCAATAACATCATTCGGCAAGACATCTGCTTTGTCTTGGCGATATGAACATTTCAAAAGAATTCAGAATAGCTAGTCGGCCAGACATGAGTAATGTCACAACAACTTTTCCCTCTAGGAGTTACATGATAGTATGGATTGAGCCAAATATTCCAAAAATCTCCCACTTGACGAAGACCTTAATGACAACTCCATAGCATAATAAAACTACTGAAATTCATGGGCCAAGAGGCCCATCGAACTGGCACACCACCTGTATTTGTCTATGCTCACAGGCTTTGTCAATGCATCTGCAACATTTTCCAAAGTATCCACTTTCTCCAAAGAGACCTTCCCATCCTCCACCATATCTCATACAAAGTGATAATGTACATCTATATGTTTCATCCTGGCATGGAAAGTAGTATTCTTTTCCAAACATATAGCACTCTGACTGTCATAGTAAATAGTATTTTTCCTGCATCAAAACGAATGTTAGAACACAAACGTTTTAACCAGATTTCTTCTTTGCAGGCATGTGTAGCTGCCATGTATTCTGCCTCTGTAGTGGACAAAGAGACTATAGCTTGTCACTTGCTCATCCAACTCACTGCACCATCATTCATCATGAAAATGTATCCATTGGTGGATATCCTACTGTCAATGTCCCCTGCCCAATCAGAATCCACATAACCTCGAATGCTGAGAGTCCTCTGTGATTCAACCAAGTTCCCATGGTAACACAAAGCATATACTAAAGTCCCCTTCAGTTATCTAAACACTCTCTTCACAGCATCCCAATGTGTCCTTCCAGGATTTTCCATAAAATGACTAAGTACTCCCACTGCTTGGGAAATGTCTAGCCTTGTAAAGACCATTACATACATAAGGCTGCCAACCGCACTAGCATAAGGCACACTGGTCATGTCCTCCATCTCAGTAGGAGATTTTGGACATTCTTCAATAGATAGCTTTGTTCCCTGCAAAACTGGAACAACTAGCTGCTTGCACTCGGTCATACAAAATCTCTCTAGAACAGTCATGATATAATTACTCTGACTAAGCCAATTTTTTATATTCTTCCTATCCCTGGTTATTTTCATTCCCAGAATATACCTTGCTGCACCAAGATCTTTCATTTCAAACTTTGCAGACAACTGAGACTTAAGATCATCAATCATTAGCTTACTATTTCCTATAAACAACATATCATCAACATAGAGAGCAATAATAAGGATTTGATCACTTTCAGCTTTGTAATATACATAGTGATCAGATTTTGATCTTACAAATCCCAATGACAACACAAACATGTCAAAATTTTGGTACCACATTCTAGGAGACTGTTTTAAACCATACAAAGATTTAGATTCAACTTGCAAACCAGTCTTTCTTTACCTTTTTCCACAAAGTGCTCTAGCTAGGACATATAAATTTCTTCTTCAAGATCACCATGAAGAAACGTTGTCTTCACATCCATATGTTCAATTTCTAAGTCATACGCTGCTGCAAGTGACAAAAGAAATCTAATAGATGTCAGCTTAGCTACAAGAGAAAATATTTCTCCATAATCAATTCCCTCTACCTGGGAATAACCTTTTGCAACCAACCTCACTGCTTTATATTTTTCATAATCGCCATCCGCATCTAATTTTTAAATACCTATTTGTAGCCAATAGCTTTTCTGCCTTCAGGCAAGGGCACTGAACTCCAAGTATCATTCTTTTCTAATGATGTCATTTCTTCATTCATAGCTTCCAACCAAGAGTTTCGAACTTATATTTGAAATGCCTCTTTCACAATCCTAGGTTCATCAGTGCTAGAAATTAAAGCATAGGCACAAGTAGACTCTATCAAAGAAAACCCATACCTATCAGGTTGCTTTCTTTCATGAGTTGACCTCCTCACATGTTGAGGCTGAGGTGGTTTTTCATCTTCTTCAGAACTTTCTACAAATACTGAGTTTTCCTCAAAAGATCGTACATTTGATTTTTCAATTCCTCTTTATCCTGTGCCCAGGAATATCTCCTCGGCTACATCCTTTTACTTTCTCTTTGATTTCTCTTGACTGTAAGTAGAACTAAATGTAGAAGGCTTCACCATGAAAGATAGCAATGCTTTGTTGTACAAACCTTCTCACCTCAAGGTTCCAGTGCTTTGTATCCTTTTTTATGCCAGCACTATAGCCAATAAAAATACACTTCACAACTTTGTTTTCAACTTAGATCTTTTTCAAATGACACATAAGCATATGCCTCACAGCCAAAGACACGAATATGTCTCAGAGAGGGCTTCTTTCCAGACCATGCTTCCAAAGGTGTCTTCTCAACAAGAGCAGAGTTAGGAGAACGATTTACCAAGTAACATGCTGTAGAGACTGCTACAGCCCAGAACTTCTCCTCCAAGCTAGCATTACTTAGCATACTTTGTGCTCTTTCCATTACTATCATGTTGAACCTTTCAGCAACTCCTACTTTTGTTGGAGGTAAGGTGCACCTGCCTTTTTAATCCCATGGTCCCATAGCATCTTTCGACCATCTAGAAAAACTCACCACTCACGTTTATCTTTAAACATCTTTATCTTCCTACCAAATTCGATTTTCAACAAGATTCTTAAATTCCTTAAATCGATTGAACACTTTTGATTTACTTTTCAAAAAATAAACAAATGCTCTTCTTGAATAATCATCAACAAATGACACATAGTATCTTGATTTAGATAAAGAAGGAACATCTACTGGACCAAATACATCCGAATTTTAATGTATAAATCAAGCAAACTGTAAGATTTTGTGAGGATTGAATAAAATGAAACACGGTGTTGTTTACCATATATGCAATGTTCACAAAATTCAACCCCTCACAACTTCAAGCCCTTCTCACAAGTTTTATTTTCTTCAAGGTTTTAAACCTTTCTCACCAATACCTTAGCCTATGCCGTGGAGCATAGTCTTTCAGAAGTTTTACCTCCATGGAGCTTGCACCATCGAATGTTTCCCTTTTTCCTCCATGAGTAGTTTTTGTGACTCTCAAGCAGAGACACTATTGCATTGAATAGCTTGTGCATCCGAAATTTTATACAAAGGGTAAAATTCAACACGTAGCACCCTTGCTAGCAAACTATATAGATTCTAGTCATCTTGCAACCATTTCCAGAGATCGTGACATGCACTCCAATATCATTCAGCTTACTTACAAAAAGTAAATTATGAGAAAGACCTAGTATATGCATCACATCATTGATTCCCTTCACTCTTCCATCAGGGAATTTAATTATGACTCTTCCACGGCCAACAATTTCCAAAGATGAATCACTTTCCAAATACACCTTTCCACCATCATAGGTTTCATACTTCGTGACCCAGTCACTATGAGATTTCATGTGGAAAGATGCTCCAGAATCAATCAGCCCGACATCATCTGATGCCCATGTAGCCAAGGCTGCAATGAAGGCGTCTACATCACTCTGAGAAGAATCATTGTCAGAAGAGGTTTTCTTCTTCTTCTTTTTCTCCTCCTTGCAATCCTTTTGGACATGACTAGGTTGCCCACAATTCCAGCACTTCACCTTGGACTTCTTTCTAGGAGACTTTGATCTCCCTTCTTATTTCGATCTGGATTTCTTGTCCTTCTTCTTGTCCTTCTCCTTTGATCTGCCTCTAACAGCCAGAGCCTCCTTTGCCATCTCAGAAGATTTTCTTCTCGTCTCTTCTGACAACAAAGAATCAACAACATCTTCCATCTTGAAGGTGGATGTTGTACTCCCAATATCCATCACCAGATGATCCCAAGAATCTGGCAAAGAACATAGCAGCAGCATGCAGCAATCTTCATCTTCAATCTTCACACCAACAGATGTTAACTAAGCAATCAGCATGTTGAATGCATTCAAATGATCAGCAACTGATCCTCCCTCCTGCATTCTCAAAGAGTATAGCTTCTTCCTCAAGAACAATTTGTTCATCAAGGACTTGCCCTGATAAATAGATGTCAGTCTTTTCCACAAGGAAGATGCAGTCTTTTCTTCATGCACGTTCAGAAGAACAGAGTCTGCCAAACAGAGCCTTATTAGTCCCTTAGACTTTCTATCTGCAAGATCCCAATCCTCTTGCTTCATGCCTTGAGGCGTCATTCCAAACATAGCAAGCCACAGATCACGATCCACTAACAGATCTTCCATTTTGAGTTTCCACAACTCAAAATTGCTACCATTGAATTTCTCTATTTCCATCTTCCCGAATATGCTTTCCATCTTAATTTGTAATTAAACTATCTAACCTCTACCAAACTCCCATTGAAAAAGAATTGACACAAAAAACCCAACCCACTCACAAGGATAACACAACTAGCCAGGCTTTGATACCACTAGTTAGGAAAGCAGAGGTGCGGAAGCAACTTTCCTAACGTAAAAACCATAGGGAAGTAGAAGACAGTACTTTTAATTTTCAAATTACAAACCAATTAAGACACACATGAAAGATTTATAGAAACAGAAATAATACTCAAAGACAATGAACAACAGATTTACGTGGGAAAACCCTTTTGGGAAAAAACCCACCACACCAAGTTGAATCTCTTTGTATTATAGTAACAAACAATTACATACAATACAGAGATACAACTCTCTGGTATCAATTCAGAGTAGCTTCATTTACTGTTCAATCTCTCTTATAGAAATGCTCTCAACAAAAATGATTTTATCAAACTTGAAATCGATCCCTTAAATCTTAACACATTCTGATTTTTATCTTTTATTCATCCTTATCTACCATTGCCCCATCATAGAAATTATCCTCTTGAGTGTTGATTTTTCCCTGCTTGCAGTTCAACTCCAGCATCGCAACTGTCGCAAAAAAACTAACTACCATCCATTTGAAATTCGCTTCCTCTAATTGGTCCACAAGGCTCCACATAGGATGGTCAATTTGGTAAAAGGCATTCAAACTTTGTTGGCATATTGGTGAGACACTAATAGTGTCTCCCCAATGCCACAAAGTCTTCACTATCGATATCATCATAGATTCCAACAGTCGGCAAGATGATATAGCGAATGCCATGAGTCATACCAAATCCATCGACATCTAGTGCATTTCTATCGGCAAGAGTTTTCTCATCGGCAAGACTCATACCGATGCTCACAAGTCACAATGACTTCAACTTTGCCATTGGCAAGACTTTACCGCTCGCCAAGAGGTTACACCAAGTCTCCTCAAGTTTCACCGAAGCACCCGACAGTAAGCAAGACATTCATCTTTTGCCAAGACCTTACACTGAGCGAACAAGTCATCCCAAAGACTATCGGCGAGACTCTCCAAGTCACCAAGAATTCACACCGATCGCCTTGAGCTACTCCGATGACTTTAGTTGTATCCCCATTGGCGTGATCTTCCATTCTCGCTAGGACATCTTACCAAAGCCCTTGTGTTAGCCCGATGATCTATCGGTGAGACTCCCTTCAATCGCTGGGACTTCATACCGAGTGATCAAGTCACCCCAAAGACCCCAGTTGTTGTGAGTCTCCCCGACACATGGTAAGAAACAACACTATCGGCCAGAGGTCTCCTACTCGACAAAAGGTCACATCAAATGCTTCTAGTCACAGCGATAACATCATTCGGCAAGACATCTGCTTTGTCTCAGCGATATGAACATTTCAAGAGAATTCAGAACAGCTAGTCGGCCAAACATGATTAATGTCATAGTGACTTTTCCCTCCAGGAGTTACATGTCAGTATGGATTGAGCCAAATATTCCAACAAGATAGATCGGAGTATTCATCGAGGAGCCTAGTTTCTCCGGGTAGAGATTCTTCTTTATCCCGCTTGAACCCGCCTTGAGGAAGGGAGTTCGGTAGCCTATCTCGGGGAACTATAATTCTTGCCCACCAAGCAGGATATAGTAGTTGAATGATATTTCCTGGGGCCCTTTGCACCCTCTGGCCAGTCCTCATTAATTAGGCCATCCGTGCATGTAGGGGTGAGGATGGAGAAGCTGCCTCCCAGCGGTAATGCCCTCCTTAGTTGTCTACTCCCTTCCCTTCAACTAGAGAGAAATGGTCGGATAACAAGAAAGTAGCTAAGGATGGTCTTCAGGCTGGAGTAGTTCAGGATGGAGATGATAGTTGATGAAAGCGAAGGGAAGACTCAACTGAACTGGCCAGATTCTCTACTACTTGATCCATCCCTACCTAAGATTCCTTTCTCTAGTAGGCTATGCATTTGGCACTGACCATATGGCCTTAGTGGGGGGCCTGAATTGAACACCCCCTCCTAACTATTTGTTCTACCGAACTAGTTGAATTGTTAACTCGTTACTACCTTCGCATGTATTCCCTCCTGGGTGGGTGTGAAGGGTGGCTTCCTTCCTGCTGATTAAACCCCAGGTAACCTTTCTCATCAATTAACCACCCTTATTATAGGTAATAGCATTCCCCAGTCCATCCTGAACCTCTAGGTAGTTAGGCATGTTACATATAGAATCTGGCGAGCTATAATTCCCTCCCTCCCTTTGACAATTGATGCTCGGCAGATGTTGGAGGGATGCTCGCTTGGACCATGGGTGGGAGGATAGCAAAAGTTAGGTCTCATTAACTCGTTACTTCCTCCCCGAGTAATGGGACAACTGACAAGAGACAATCCAATGCCCACCCCAAACGAACTGCCAAAAGGAAAGTTAGGCCTAAGCTCCTCATTGAGTTCCATCTAGCCACCAACTATAGTTACTAGTTGAACGGGGAAGGTTATAATTGTTATTGATGGAGAGTTACCCTCCTATACCTATAGTTGTTCAATGATTGATGTTATACCTTCCTTCCGAAGGAGCCCATGGTTAGGTGTTGATAGCATGAGCTCAAATTCCCTCCCGTCCATTCCCCCCTATGGGCTGTAGGAATACATCAACCCCTGCCTGTGGGAAGGTAGTTAACTCCCCAGAGCCCTTTCCTCTACAATTCATCTACTGGCCATCCGGGGGTGTAGAGGATGGCACCCCTTTGGTTGGCTCCTATAGGTGACCATCCTTCACCCCCTACCTGGGAGGACTTCACCCCCTGTAGGAGGTAGTAGCTCTTAACACCTTTCTTCCATTAGGACCTTCTTTCCTTGAATTTTTCCAATTAGACCGAGGACCGGATGCATGGGAACAAAGGATGGATGGGACATCCAAACAATTGGTGTTGTTGGCCCTACAATTCTATGGGGTTGGACTTCCTTCCAAAACAAATTCCTTCCTTCCTTCCCTCCTTCATTGGATTGCCTACCCCCCTTATTCTAGTTGTCTACTCGGGGACATTCAAAAAAAACAACAATATTGATCCATCCACCACCTGAAGGGAGGGAGGGGACTCAACGAGGAGAAGATTGGCCTGGCTCCATCCCCCCACCTTTAGTTAATTAAACTAAGTGGGAAACTTGACTATCCAAAGAATTCCTTGAAGAATGGCAGGAACTTCAAAATGTTAGGCCAAGTAGATGGGCAGAACTCTTCCTTCATCCTTGTGCCAGTTGAGCCGGCCAATCAAAAACGTCCAGTTTGAGAACTATCCCTCGTTTCTCGCTTGCCTTCCTAATTGTATACCTAATCTAGTCGATGTTTCTCACCAACCAACTAAACTTGAGCCCAATCGAGGGTGAAGAAGTTAGTTAGGTCGGAAAGCCCCCTGGATATAGCTCCTTCTACCATCCTTTCTTTGTTTCCTATCCTGCTTGTATGGGTCCTTGCCTCCCGAGAGTTAACTATTTGAATTCTCCAACTATAGCTGGAGGAAAGGAGTTCCATCCTTGTTCTTGAACTGCTAATTAGTCGACGAGCTTCTTTCTCTAGGACTACCAGCTAGGTAACCAAACTCCCTTCAAAACAGGGGGTGCCACCGTGGGTGAGTGGAGGGGCGGCCACACCCTTGGTGGCAATGAAGGATATGGGAAAAAAAATAGGAGATGGGCTAAATGAACTGGGGATGAGAAGGAAGGAACTTACCTTATAGTAACTTCCTTTCAACCATCCATAACAAATTCCTTCCGGAAGGGAGTAGGAGCCCCTTGCCTTCCAACTTCTAGTAAGATTTCTCTGGGCTTGCCTACTAACTTTCCCAATCAATACATCTAGCTTGTTGCCAGATATAGGTAGTTGCCAATATTCCTCTCCAGCCAAACTACACAGAGGGGAGGCATACAATTCACATGGTAGGGAAACATAGGGTAGTTTCTCGATGGGAGGGTAGGGCTCACCCTCGCTCGATTAGAGCTATAGAAATTAGTCCCCCTACTATTCTAAGGGCATTGAGGCAGCCCCATAGAATAGTAGGGGCCCCCCCTTTCTCATCGACTCAACTACTTTCTTCCTTCCGAGCACCGGAGCTAGATGTCATTGAACTCCCCTCCCGGTAGATTGTTACCGGCTAGTTAGATTGTTCTCGGCTGATTGTGGTAGTTAGATGAGGTTAGAGATTAGAGTAGTTTGTTGGAACCTCCCAAGATTAGAGAGGATTTCAACCAATTTTGCTCCATCCCCCTGAATGCAGGGTAGTCTACTTCTTGCCTCTGAAGCCGAACAATCAATATTCTTTCTAGGTGGTCACTCCAGCAGTTCAGGATGGAGAACCAACAATAGAGTTTAAGGAGTAACTATAGTTCCTTTCCCTCAGAAAGAAAGAAACAAAATGTTATGGAATGGGAGCTAGATGTTGTTGGAATCGGGGCGGGGCCCCACCTTTGAACCCTCTCCTTGCCCTCACCCCCAGAGCTAGATTAGTTACAATCCTCCATGGCTGGTGTTATTAACAACTATTATGGAAGGGCGAGCCTATCCTACTCATTGAATTCCTATCACTAATTCCCTCTGGTGAGAACCTGCCTAACTCACTATAGTTTTTGGGCGAGACTGACTCCACCGGGCACTCCCTGTAGAGAGAAAGCATTATTCTCCTTGCCCACACCTCCATTTGACTTTCTTGAACTCCCTCCTTGCTTTGTTACTAATGTAGTTTCCTTCCTCAAGAATTTTTCATCCTCCTTCCTCATTCCACTATCTGATGACCCTTTCTTCGGTGGGAGGGCCCTTGATTGGGGGGGAGGGCAAGTGGGACGAACCCAAAGCATGATTCGGTGGGACCCTTTTTTGGTGGGATGGACCTTTGTTGGGGGTGGGGGAGGGCAAGAGGCCTCTCACCGAATTCTTGTTTTACACCAATGATGGGGGAGACCTGAGACTAGGGTGGGGGAGACATGAGATTGATGACGGGATCGAAATTCCCATTTTGGCCCTCCCAGGCCATGGCATTTAAAAGCATAATTCCCATCAACTCGACCATGTTACGTATAGATTCGCAATACCCATTGTTCGGGGTTGAACTATAGCATCATGAATTAGGCCTTGGGGATACAGAAAATGAAGCAATGATGTCCAACATCTCTGGCATTATTACTAACTCTCGCCGGTTTATGGGCTATACTTAGGTACATCACTCCCACAACATGGGGCTAGGGAGAGTACGTAGCTAAACATTGTGTCGTGTATCCTAAAGTGGCCTTCCTTTAGGATCAAGGGCGTCCCTTGGGATCTGAATGTGCACATTGGGGGAGGGGATCCCAACTAGCTATCGTGTAGGGGTTAGCTTACCCCAACAATAATAGTAGGGGCAACCCCTCAAATTTGATGAGGGATAGTATGAGAGAGCATAGATGTGATGGAAAGCCCATAGATGGTGGGCATGATTGGTTTCCCACTACTCAGAGAGTGCCCCATCTTAAGTGGGCTAGGGTGAGGTCTAAATAGCCACTCGAATTCATTTCCTTGGTTCGGAGGAAGCAGCAAGGAAGCACTGGAAACAACTTTGGAAGTTTGAACCCAATCATGAATAAATCAATAGCTCGTGGCTCGCAAGGTTGGGGCTGAAGCACTCTTTGTTCGGCAGTATTCCAATGGTCGGGACGAAAGGAAACCCGATATGACCAGAGCCGGCTATTTAGAC
>VDFB02323524.1:23251-69057 GCA_007258455.2 Sequoia sempervirens
TATCCTCCGGTTCATTGGGAGGGAATTTGAGTTCCCCAAGCACGGCAACTAGCCGAGCACGCAGCGTTGGGAAGCGGTTCAATGAATGTATCAGAATTCGGTGACCTCGGAAGGGGAAACAGGTCCCTATCTGCCCCACCACCCGCCCCCTCCCCTTTATTATTGAGGATCCTTCCAAACCATCCCGGCAGAAGCTGTCTCATGGCCCGGATTATCCAACAGAAAAGAATATCCTTCCCTAGTTTCAACTATATAGAGGGGGGGGCCGCGCATGGCCGTGGTCGAGTGACTGAATAATCCACCTGGTTGGGGAGTCGAAGAGCATTGGTGCTGATGAACCGGAGGGAATGAAAAGAGAGCAGTCGATGCCGCTCCCATCCGCCGTTCCAAGCCGGGGCGGCCTTAGAATAGTAGGGGCCCGGGTTGGGTGGGGACGGTTGCTTCGACCAGGGATTCTATCCGATCAAGTCCAAAACCTCCTGCTCATTCGAGATTCGAGAGTCCAGTTGATGAAAGGAGCTCCGCACGGGGGGAAAGAGAGGAACCTAGCACGGGAACTGATCCCATGCCTCGTCCGCCCGCCGCCGCCCGAGTGCCGTAAACCATGAATCCCTAACGGACCTAGAAGATCTGGAGATTTGGTAGCCGAGAAGCTACAATTGGCCGAGTGTGAAAACCTAAATGGGGTTGAATCATAAATCGAGTGCCCCTCTTATCTATCTCGGATCGGAACGGGTCACGAAGAAGCCGTGGACACTCATTGAACGAAGTGCCCCTCTTATCTATCTCCTCCAACCCCTACTATTCTATGGATCTACCCATCCCCCCACAAAACTATATCTCTTCCGATCCGATCAACCTCCATAAACGTCTCCTCAGATTGATTCATTCATTGATTCGTTGGAACCCTCCGCCATGGAATGGTATTATTCCGCGACGCGTCCCCAGTTGCGGCGCATCCCCACAGGGGAGCCCCTCAAATCTATTGTTGAAGAATGGGAGGGGGTAATATGGGGGTCCCCCCTTTCCTATCATTGTTGGCCGGGTGGGGTTCATCGAGGAGCGAGGATCTCTGTCTCTACATCCACGGGATCGAGTTCCACCCAGTCGCTTCGGATCGCCCCCTCGAATCATGGGATTTCAACCGGAATCATGGGCGTGGACTAGCGGTTAGCTCATGCCACTGTCGGCCGTATCTGTACCTGTGCCCCGGGACCCGAACCAACCCTGAAAACTCTGACCCGTTGCTTCCACTGGGTCCTTTCCTCCTATGTGGCTAGAAGCTTCAACGAGTGCTTCATGGATCGAACCGCCCTACCCTATCCTTGTCCGCGGGGCCGCGAAGCCCTCCGCATCTATTATTCCAAATCGGGGTCTCAATCTCGAATTGTGAGCTATGCATGAGATGATGTGGCGCATCATATACCTGAATCAGCACCGGCCCCCCGCTATTCTCGTGCCTAGTGCGGTTGCCTCCGCCCCCGGGGTGGGTGGGAATCATAGGGTTCCCGGGCGAAGCGGATCCGTTTCTCTTCAACCAGCTTCGATCGATTGGTTCAGGTGCGCCCCCCTGGTCAACTAGGTCCACTGTAGATATCATAGGATGAATATGGACATATGGATACAGATGGAGAGCACCCGATCCCTAATCGGATATGGATCAACAGGTTCGACCGGATCGACTTAACCTGGATCAATAGGAACTGGATCGACCACTAAGCTATTCACCTTTCAATTCGCACATTCCTAGTGTGGTTGGTATCGCCATCAATCCTAGTTGGGTGCTCCGTCTCGGTTCCGCTTCGGTATTGAATGATGCCAATCGATTCCACAAAACCCCACTATCCTAAGGCGAATGGGTCGGTCCCGAACCCAACCCCACCGACCAAAGGCGAGTATGGTCGGTCCCTTCGGGCTGGGTGGGAATTGAGTTAGTTTCTATAGGGCAGTAAGGGCCCCTACAGCATAGTAGGGCCACCCCCTACTATCTATAGGGCAGTACGGGGGAATATAAGTACCCTTCTCATAAGCGCGTCTGAACATGACCCGGCACTCTGTTTCTGGTTCTTCGATTGGGTGGGAGGAGCGTAAAGCCTTCCACTCCTTATTCAGGAACCTTTGGCTCTTGCTCCTCTTCGGCATCCCATGGCGGTGGGGGCAGGCCTGTAGAACCCTGGAATGCTGCTTTCTGAGGTGCCTCGATCGTTCTAGGCAGTATCTTGGCTGGAATTATCAATCACACAACTCGACGTCTCTCAACAGACTCAACTATTTGAACCAATAATATAAGAAGGGGTGCCACAAGTTCTCGAGAAAAGTAGGGCCGCCCTCCCACCCCATGATTCATGGAAAAACCAGGCCGGGGCAGCTATCTCTGAACGAGTTAGAGTTGCGCCGGTGGAACCTCAGATCGAAGTGATTACGCATTCATACCTCGATAAATAGGTGGGAACCTAGCTTCTTCATCCGGAAACGCTGCATTCGGAAGAAATGTCAGATCCGGTGATTAGTCACGGAAACCTGCCTACTCTGAGAAGGCCCCTGATGATAGAAAGAAGGGTCAACCTAAAATTGCCCCAAGAATTTAGGCCCGTTGTTATTCCTATTTCTGAATCAATTCTAGTCTCATAGATAGCAGCCGTATTATAGACGTAATAGCTGACATCGTTTCTGGTAGTTTGACTCAAATGGCATGATATTTACCACATGTTTCTAAGACCCGATCCACCTAAAGAGATATCGGCGATAGCTCCGTAGTATAGTGGACTGGATTCTTCTAACAATCCCCTCGTAGTAATAGCTAGAGGTAGTGACTGGTATGCCACGAAATCATTCATCTTGTATAGGATGACAAGCTAGCTTTGGAGCTAAGGCGGAGGAACCATACAACTATAAAGAGATGTTAGCACAAAGAGGTAGCATAGAGTTCTGAGCCAGGAGGTGCTCCGGGGTGAAGTTCTTGTCCGGGGTGAAGCGGTTCAGGATGGAGTGTTATTGGATTAGTCGCTAAGCAGGGAAAGCTACCCAGCAGTGAAGGATGGAGAGCTAGTCAGAGGTTGCGGCATCTCCTCCTAAATTCTGAACTGAACAGGGGGCAAACCCCACCCCCCCATTCCCCTACTATTCTATGGCCAATATGGTCGGCTGCCGAAGGCAGGCCCCATAGAATAGTAGGGCTATAGAGGGTGGGTGGGGGTTAGGGTGGCCGGTGAAGGAATCTGCCGGTAGTTGATTAGTTTCCTACCGGAGGTGGGGGATGGAGCACCCCTGCACGGGTGAGGATGGGAGGTAAGAAAGGAAGGTCGGAGTAGACTAGTTCAAGAAGCTGTTTGTTGTGGGAAGGGTTGAAACCGATAGCTAGAAAGAACTCCCTCCCGATAGCTAGAAAGAACTCCCTCCCACCGGGGGTTCAGGGATGGCCCAATAGGATAGTGGGGAGATCTCGCGAGGAACGGTTCGAGCATTTGGCTGTCCTCCCTAACTTTCTTTGTTTATTTCCTTTCTCACTTTGTTACTGGATACCTACCTTTCTTTTTTCTCGAGAACCATCCATTATATTCAAGAAAGTTTCTATCCGGCTTCACGGAGGCAAGACCTGCCTACCTACTCAGTTGGGGAGGAGATCTCGCTGGTTAAGCCCCTTCACCCCTGCACGGTTGGAAAGAAAGAATGTTAGGCCAGAGCGCCAGAGCAGGAAAGAAAGAAAGTTCTTACATCCCCAAGCTAAACAACAGTTCTCGACAGAACTGTCTTGCCTTCAAGTTCAAGCATGGCCCTCTTCTTCGGCATCTGCATCAGGGAGTTATAGCCAGTTCAAACCCCTCCTAAAATTAGGGGATGTGAGAAAGGTTACCCGGCCGGTTCAATCAGCAGGAGGGGGCTACAAGGAAGGAAGTCTACATCCACCCGCTCCTCGTTAATTCAGTATGGGTCCCTGCCTCCCAACCTTAGTTAGACTAATCGGAGAGGTAGCTGTTAATTCATACTCCCCCTTTCTCGAAGGATTGTTCGGAGGGAAGGAAGGGAGGTTATTGTCGGAAGCCGGAGAGAAGCCCGGAGAGAAGTTAACAACATTGATTTCCGGAAGGAAGGTAGTAGCGGTATCAAGTAACTATAGCTTTACACCCCGGCCAACCGCTAGTGCCGTTCGTTCTCGCCCTTCCCACATTTGACTAAAGCTACCCGGGGGTGGAGAAGGCCCAGGGAATCATAGCCCATCCTTCAGCCCCCTACCCCCTACCCCCTACTATTTTATGGGCTATGGGCTATGGGCCCCCCCCCTTTCTATAGTTTTCTAAGGGCCGGGTTGCCCAGAAAGCTAAAGCAGGATTGAACTCCTTTCCAGGGACTAACCCGAACTGCCCTTAGAATAGTAGGGGCCCAGGGAGCGAGTTCAAGAAAGTATTCTCCATCGGGCTATAACTCCCACCCTCCCAGAAAGCATGGCCCTCAACAAACCGGATAATCAGTTTAGTTGGCTTTAAAGGAAAGGATACAAGGATGAAGGAGTCAAGAAGATTGGCTGGTTATGACCAAGTGAAGATTGTGCGTTGCCCCTACTATTCTATGGGGGTGGGAGGCCCCTACAATTCTATGTGGAGGAGAGCAAACCAGGGGCTTCATTCACCGTAGGCCTTTCCTACCCGGGGGTGGGGGATGGAGCCCCTCATTGGATTGCCCTTATTAGATAGAGTTGTCGTCTACTCGGCCAGAAGGATTGTTTGATAAGGAACTAACTCCAGGTGGGTTACTCCATTCCTCACCCACGGTCAAGGGAAGGCACCCCCGGTCAAGGCCCGATTGTTCGATTGTTCTTTCCGCCGGCCCAGGAAAGCCTTCGGCACCGACCATATGGCCTTAGGTAGTGAACTCCCTCGCATGAGAAGAGAAAGAAGTTAACAGAGCTTCACCCCTGCATGCATGCATGCATGCACGGTTGGATTGTTCGGAAGGCCTGCTAACATTCTTTCTTGGGTTGTCTTGTTCGGCCTCCATCCTCACCCCCGAGAAGAGGAGCTAGACAACCGGAAGCTAATCCCACACCCCCGGGCTGGAAACTAAACTTCGTTGAACTCGAGGACGAAGCAGTTGATTCCGTTGAGTTGAGTTGAGTAAGTTGATCCAGTCGAGGAAGGTCGGAGTAGACTGGTTCAAACTCTATTGTTGACAACCGGAAGGTCCTTCCCTTCATTGCTGCTCCTCAGGGACCCATACTTAATGAACGCCCACCCGCCGTAACCCCCGGGGTTCGAGTCCTCAACGGGTTATAACGAAATAGTTTTTATAGCGAGAAAGGTGGGAGATGGAGCAAGCACCCCCGATGAGGGATGGCCTAATTAACGAGTTAACATGCTCAACTACTATGGAAGGGCCATAGAATTTTTAGGCCGATGTTTCTTGCCTGGGGGTGAATGGATGGCACCCACGATATGGAGTTTATGCTGGCCAAGTCTTGTCCTAGCCATCCATCCATTTGATTTTTACGGAGAAAGGCAAACCTACAATTCTATGGGATTTCTTAATTATTATATTAGCTCCAGCGAGTGAAGGATGGGCGGAGTTCTCACCAATCGAGTCAACATTCCCAGGAGTAGTGAGAGGGTTGAGAGTTTCCTCGGGGTGTCCTACAGGAGGTTAGGATGGAATAATTTTAGTTGGGACTGATTCGGTGATAACCTCCCTCTGGTGGGTGAAGTCTTAACTTTCTGACGGGTGGAAGATACTATCAATGAGCCCTGCGAGAGCGACCCCACTAAGAAGAGCCATATTACTTCTTATCATTGGATTGTTCGGAGTAGGCCCAGTATCCCTCCACCCAGCTGTGTGCCTTATGAGGCCCCGGGAGGCGGTTATATTCCCTACTATTCTAAGGTGGGGGCGGTGAATTATAGTTAGTTGGCACAGCCCGGCGGCTTGGAACAACTATAGTTAGGCGGGGCGGGCTGCGAAGGCGATCCAGCATGAGTAGATGAGTGGAGTGGAAGTGTCCTCCCACAGATATAATCTACCTCCCTGCGAGGGAGCCTACCCAAGAAATTATAGGCCTTAGGTGAGGTTGTGGGGTAGAGGCTCAAGGAGGCGGAGCAGGATCTTAACTCCAAGATCATCGATTTCCCTATAGATTGTAGGGGGTTACTTCTCGAAAGAAAGAAGGATTGTTTGTTTGGAAGGCCAATAACTTCCAGCCAACTGGACTCCTTAACTCTCTCCCTCACTTTCTTGTTGGAAGATTCAATCAGTCTAAATACATAACATGTTATAGTTCCCTGGGGGTGAAGGGAGGATAAGCAATAGATGTCGATGGATAGTAGGCCAACCGCTAGAAAGTTAGGAAGGATGGCCACTAGTTAGACATTTACTTTCTGCATCCTAGCTATTGGAAAGTGCACTCCCTATCTCAATAGTCCTATCCTCTATTGCTCTTCACCGTAGGGGATGACCAATCAATCCAATCGGGTCTTTGAAGGATGGACAAAGCGGGAAAAACCCTATAGAAAGGAGGGCCTTAACAACTATTGCTTCCTCACTAACAGCTAGACTATCCGCTTCATGAAACTAAGTCTTGCTGCATGGGAAGGAATACTACGGCCTTCCTACACTAATGTTAGATACCCATCTCCAATGACTATTGGTTTTCACCCATCTCGTACCTTCCGCCTAGCGGCTATTGATCATTTTCACCCCATGCAACTTTAGCTCAGTACCTACCAAGAATTTAGTATGGTTTTTAGCTAGTTCTAGTTGTTCTAGTTGAGGCACATCCTCCTAAATTCTAAGTAAGAAGGGTAGTCATAACCACCACCAAGGGGTGAGGATGGACCGCCTACACCCCTGCACGGGTGAGGATGGAGTTCGAAGCCCACACCAACCCCATTTTTCTATAGCATGTTACGTATTTAGGCTGATTGAACCTTCATTTCCTCCTCCCTTAGAATAGTAGGGCCTTCCGGTTGAATCCCATCCTATCCTATCTTGCTAGTGGTAGAGCCATCCTTTACATTGAGGCACCTACCTAATAGCTAACTCTTTCTTTCTATATGAGCTCACTTTCTTTCTTTGCATCCATCCTTGGTGAACCACATCATCCCCTTTTGAAAACATCATTGTTGGGGAGAGGGATAAGTGCCCCCCTGGCTGCTTAGAGTTTCCATCCATGGTTGTTGCTGCTAATAGAGTTTCCATTGACTAGAACTCCCCCCTTAGAATAGTAGGGGATCTCCCTGCCTCCTTGATTTGTTCCCAGGTTTAAGTTGTTAATGAGAAAGGAGGTGCATCCCTTAAGCCTACCGTGCATGCAGAGGTGCATCCTAGGTTGAAAGAGAAGCCTACCTTCATTTCGCATGGGACATGGTGATTAGTTCAAGAAAGCTGCATCCAATGTTGTATCCCCCTTAGAATAGTAGGGGCCCATAGAATAGTAGGGGCCTCCCACCGGCCCGGAGAACGATAGTTGAAGCTTGTCCTCCCATGCTACCGGGTGAAAAAAACAAAATATTCTTGCCTGCAGTAACCTTATCCATACTAGGGTAACCTTATCCATACCAGCTTTTCTCGAGCAGGAAAGAAAGAATGTTAGACTTTCTACCGTACCTCCCACCCCCCCTACCATTTTATAGGCGTATAGAATCTAGCTAATGAACCCTTTATAATAGTAGGGGTAGGGCCATCCCGCCTTTAGAATAGTAGGGGGGTGGGTTGGAGCCCATAGAATTGTAGGGGGGCATCAGCCTGCTAGCCCTCCTCCAAGCATGCTTTTATAGTTGAGGGGCTGCCATGGCATCAGCCTTAGTGAATAAGGGCCACCCACCCACAACAACTTAGGCATCGGGTGGTTGCAAGCTCTCCTCGATCCTTTCTCCTATTGCTTCCCACCCACCCTGGGACTAAGATTCCCTCCCAACTATAGTTCCCTATGAACATGGGGTGGGTGGAATAGAAGTGGTGGCAGGATGATTAATGAAGCCCCTACTATTCTATGGGCCGGCATAGCCCCAGGAGAACTATAGCCGAGGGGTGTTCTGGTAGTAATAGCCCACTAGGTAATAACCCGCTTCACCGATGTATTGGTTTACGCATCTGGCTGGAACACCTGGGTTTGGGCCGAACTACCTACTACTATGGTTACGGCTCTTCAAGTTGGTAAGGTCGGATTCCCTGTAGTGGTCATCACTTGAGCGGGACGGTAGATGGTGATAAGCGGTGGAAAGTACACGTCGTGCCTCTTGTCAAGTCCTACGTAGGGGGCCCACCCAACAACCCCTACTATTTGAAGGGCTTCCCACCCACCCAATCAATGGCATCAACCTTCGATTCAGTCCCATTAGAATAGTAGGGCTCCCGATGAACCACTCGAGTTGCTCCATGCAGGGTTGGGAGGGCCCCTACTATTCGCCAGGGGCCGTTGGGGGGGAATTCTAGTTCCCATCCCCAGAAACTTTAGCGGGTGGGAATTTAGGCCCTACTATTTTGAAGGGAAAAACTGGGTGGAGGCCTAGGGTTCATGTGCAACTATATCCTCCTGGGCCCCACCAGTCAAGCCCCTACGCCAGAATCGCGAGAGCTAATTCAATAAACTCTTTTATGCCAGGAAGGGATAGTAGCCCATCTCTCGATCGAAAGGTTAGGAATCGACTCTGGGTAGGATGCATCTAAGAGGGAGATAGATCCTATTCATTCAACCAACCGACCAAGCAACCAGTCGACCTACCCTTGCTTCTATTCATCTCAATCTGAACCCCTCTATCTCCCTCCTTTAGAATCAGTCAATCGATACTTTTGTTTGCTTCATCCCCATCTCCTGGGTTTCGGTCTTCAAGGCCTGTCCCTTCTATTGAGTGGAGTAAGTAAGCCGATTTCCCCTCATACCACTCATTGTCCTTTATCTCACTCAACCCGACCCCCCGTCTCCTCGAGACAGGAATCATAGTTTCCCAACCTTCGTAGGGCTGACCCAGTATCTTATCTACGTAATACCAACCATGTTCTAATGGATTCGATCAACCACTGCACTCCACCTATTCCCCATTCAATGAATCAGAAACCAATGGAGTTGGTAGCCGGGTGGGTATCCGATCCCGAATCCATCAATCAGTCGACCTATCTATCCATTGAACCTTTATTCCCGAGTCCCTATCTCTGATGTCGATGTCCAGGGGAGGTATAGATGTCCATCCCTGGTTCATCTCGGTCGGGTTCAAAGGCGGAACTGGTCACCCCATCCTTTCATTCCCCAGCCATTCATTCAAAGGCAAAGGGGGGCCGGTCTGTCTACCTTCACCGGTATCGCCTCCCCTCATTCCTTATCCCCACCCACCTTTCATTTCCCGTACGAATATAGATAGTAGGGCTCCTCCCACCCACAACTATAGTAATTAATTGGAGGGGGGGCCACCCACCTCTTAGAATGAATCAATCAGGGGCCCGGAAAAAAACAACTTATATGTCCACCTGCTGATTCGAACCGCATAGAAAAGTATGTCATGGAAAGATGAGGAAGTGGCGCAAGGCATCAAAATACTCCTACGGAGTGAGTGGCTGGATTCTGATGCGTGGGTACCCTTTGACCCCTCCCTCACCCTTCCTTGCAACTATCAGCGGGGGCTGGGTCTAGGAAACAATCCCCACCAAGCCTGGATTTCTTTACAAGACAAACCGCAGCAAACAGCTCCTATGCATGGCCCCACTACCATTAGAAAGGTAGGGGTAGGGCCCGGGCCGACCGTCAACAGTTTCGCTCTCGCCGGAATGAATAGGTTCCAACAACTATTTATTATCCTGCTCACAGAGCCCTACTATTCTAAGGGCCCCTACTTCTTTGACTTTATGATACCATTGGGAATCGATTGGCACCCAACGGTACCCGACCATTAGCTAGTTGTCGAATACCTAATTTGGGGTTCAGGACTAACTTAGTATCCATCCTGCACCCCCGATTGGTTCGCTATCGGAGGGATAGAGAAAACTAGTCCATTCATTACCCGGCCCCACCCACCCTCTATAGTTGTTCAGGCTGAGTGAAAGCTTTCTACTGGATAAACAATCTCCGGAAGGCAGGACGGACAATAGAAACAAGAAAGAAAGGACGGATGGCCGGAAGAGGTAGAAAAGGTAGGTTCAAGAAAGAAGGTAGGTTCTTCTAGCCCAGGTTCGACGTTCTAAACTATAGTTCCCGGGAATTCTAGAAGAAAGTAGTTTATTGGCCTGATCGATGGATGCAATCGGCAGGATAGGCCAAATAAACTATTTTGGGAAAATGAAAGCTCAGGTAGGCTCCTTCCTCATTCGGCCATTAAGCACAACCGAAGGTGTAGGCAGGTATGCTATCTCATATAGCTAGATTTCTCCGGAGAGAGGGAGAACTATATTCTTCGAGAAAGGCTCCGTGGGTGAGGGGAGGAAACTCCTAACTAACTAGGGGAGGAAACTCCTAACTAACTAACCTCGTTAACTATTACCGGATCTATCCATCCTGAACCCCCGGTTAGCATCTCCAATATCCCTTGCCCTAGCCATCCTTCACCTCCGAGCATCTCCTATTTGTTTTCACCCATCGGTTCCTATTTGTTGTCACCGGAGCTCCCAACGGTAATGAACTAGTCTCCCTGCCCTATAGTTGATGGATGCGAGACTGACTCAACAACACCGGGCACTCCCTGCAGGAGGTATTGAACTTTCTTGCCATTACCTGTCCTCACCCCCAGGCAAGAAGGAGCTAACTTCTCCCCCTGAACAGTTACCTGAACTGAACACGGAAAACTATCCATTCCTGCTCAAACGGCCTTCGAACACAACGATAGTTGAACTCGCCAATCTGAACTGGGGCCCTCAGTCTTCCTTCCGACAATACTATCTCGAGCTAGCCAAGAGAAAGTTAGCTACTGCCTGCTGTGGCCCATCGGTAGCTCCTCGTTAGGCGGAGGGTAGGGGTCTACTCGAACATTCCCTCCCTCGAACATTAGGCCATCCCTCACCCCCTGGTGGTAAACATATGCTAGACACGGGGCACCGGCACTCTATCTTTATTGTGGGGCGATCACTCTATCTTTCTTTCCATCGGACCTAGATCACTCTATCTTTCTTTCTTTCTTTCTTTCCATCGGACCTAACTTCCTTTCTTGAACTCCCTTAGAAAACTATACTAGCAACCGGGGGAGCCAATTATAGTTATAGTTCGATTATAGTTCTAGTTGAACCTGCGGAAAAATTTTGATATATTTGAAGATAAAGAAGGGAAGCAAAGGATAAGAGTTGGTGAACTACAGGCTAAACTAATCATTACACAAAGATAGAGAGATGATGTGACAAAGACCTTTTATCTCCTTAAATATCTGAAACATGAGCTTGAAAAAAGTGGAATCATAAAATCTCAGTCTGTTCAATCTATATCTCTAGGTGTCCAAATCTAAAACCCTAATTTTTTGCACTATAAGTGACTTTTTGTGAATATTTGGACCTTTCCACTAGGGAGATGACTTCAACAAGTTTCCAACCCATTATTCAATCATCTCCAATCCTTCAAAGTACCTAGATGTTTCCATGATGATGTATCTTGAATTTCTACAACAATGGATAAATAATCTTCCCTTGAATGCCTTAAAAGTGATCTTGAAAGATATCTTGATGACCTAACCATAGCTTGCTTGACTTGAAAACATGAATACCTTATGATACTTGGATGAAATGAGGGTTTGGAGGCTTATTTATATAGGAAAGGCACTCAAATTCCCATTAATTTGATCCCTAAGGTCGACATTGAAGAAAATTAAACTTAAAACTCAATTTTTCCCACTTGAACTCCAAAACTAGCTCAAATGGGACTCATTCACCATCTTGTGTGAATGGGTCCAACTTGAATGGGAATCATTCACCCAAAGTGGTGAATGGGTCCCACAGGAATTTAGAAATTAGGATATTATGTTGATTTAGTGAGGTCTTTTATCAAAATATGGCTTGGGATGCACAATATGGGATCATACGAGTCTATTAGTGATGATATAAAAGGTAATTAGGGCTAGGAACAAAAATTTAAATTTGAAAGTGTGATTAAATACACTCTAGAATATTAAAATGAGGTTCACATAGCCTAGTAGGGCACACCATCCATTGTGAATGTGTAAAACACATTACAACACTAGATTAAAACTAAGTTTAATTTACAAGCCTTCTAGATTAATGTGAGAATGACATTGAATTAAGGGGAAAATATGTCCATTAGACTTAAATACTTAATAAATGTCTAGAAAAGTGTGAAAGTTATTTACAACACTTTACAACACCTTTACAAGACAAGTATTTATTTAGTTTACAAGGGCCCAAGAACTAATGTGGATGCGTAAAACACTTCACAACACTAGATTAAAGTGATATTAAGTACAACATATCATTAATTATTCCTTAATCAAGCAAGGTACACTTTTTTCTATGCTACATTTAGCTCCCAATTTAGTGAAAGGATGAACTTGTTTCAAATTCACACTAAAGTAGACATTCAAGAGGGATCCAATTGTACCAATGTGGATGGTCTAGGAACAAAGATGAAGGAGGCAATCAATCCCCTAAGATCCAAGATCCTAAGTCAAACTAACATAAGAACAATAGGACATGCACAAGGTGAATGATTTTCAATCAAACAAGATACATGATCATGCAATGGCAATAACTAGAAGGGAGAGAAATTCAAATAAGTAAAATAAAAAGGTAGATAAAGCTTTGACCATTTTTCCAACATGATGTGGATCATATCTAGGTTTTTTGTCCCAAAAACACATACTCACTCTAAGGTGGGGGAACTCTTGGTTGTTCGTCAGGTGAGAAGTCCACAAAGGTGATAAGTATACACTCATGGCTGGTATGTACTCACACACACACAAGTGGCCATGGGGAAAGTCATGCCTCAGATTAGGATTCCTACTCAACCATACCAAATTTATACCTCCTGATAACTTTAATAAGGTGCCACAAAAGAAGATGGATTTTCAAGCTTCATGAGACAAGGAAAAATTTATATGCTTAAAACTCATAGACATTGTAAATGGTGTAAGGAATGTTCAAAGGTATTTTAGGGTGATCCCACAAAGCTAGTTTACAATTTCTAGGAGATTCTGATTTTTGTTGAAATCACATATTTTTAGAAAATATAATGATTTAAGCCTTAAAATTTTCCATTTAAATCATTCCAATTGAAGAGGGTTTGATCAAACTAACTTAGATCAAACCCCCTTGGATAGAACCCCACTAGTTTTAAACCATACCTATAACAGAGTCTCCTTTACACCTATCAAAATGCTGATAAAAAACCACTTTCGATTTACCTTTTGCATGATCAAATGAATTCATTTAAAATTTATTTTTTGTAATTATGTAGTACTTATTATAAGCTTCCCAAAAAGTATAATTTTAAGTAAATTTAATTTTATTATTATATTTATTTTGTATTTCTTCTAAATGTAGGTTTTTTACTGAAAATCAAGCTCTTTGTTCTTCACATGTCGAAAATAGAATATTTTCAATTTCTTCTTTGAAAATATGAGTGCACCAGATATTGAAGTCCTTGATCCAACAAAAAAATAAATTTAATTTTGATACATACAAAAAACGTTATGTGTTATAATGTCCACCTATGTATGAATTATAATTGGTTTGACTTCGAAACTTCATTAAGGAAAAAATATTCAATAAAACACTATGAAACTAATTGGAAGCACTAGATATTGTCGTTAAAAATATAAATTCAAAAATTAGAATTTTATCCTTTATGGAAAAAATTTATGTGTTATACGGTGAACATCACTCCTTAAAATGGTGTTTTAAAAATAAACTAGTTTTGAAGGAGATGGAAAAATAAGTGCAATTTGATTCCAATTTTTTGAAATAAATATATTTAGAATCTACAAAAAAAATCAGAAATCACCAGGTTGCATCATCTTCAAATTCCTCACGGTTTAGTGCCATAGGTGCACGAAATGAAGATTTAGTTTAAAAAATCAGTTTAGTGTCTAGTTTGGCCAAAAAGTGTAAACTAGTATTGTGGGATCACCCTTTTCTTGGTTCGTGCAAGGTCTCATCTTAGGGAAAATTGTGTCCAATGTCTCCAAGAGAGGAAAAGTGAAAATGGTCTCATCTTGTTTCCAAGAGAGGACAAGTCAAAAGAAACATAATGCGATTGGAGGAAATCAAGCCCAATGACACCACCAAGAAAAGGACACATTACAAGAAGAAATAAATCACACAATGAAATATGAGTGTCGGTGTATACCCCCACTTTAAATCAATTGTTAACATCATTAATGTGATTAATTTCTTTAAAGTAGAAGAAAACATGAGAGCTTATTCAAAAATCCCTATGCCAAGTCATATGTTTCCAATAAGCTACTTCACGAGAAAGGTAGTATGTCACATGTGAGCCCACTTAAGGCATGTTGTCCACACCCAAAGATTTCTCTTATATGTTCATGAAATGTCGTCAACTATCCAAAAGCGACAATGATGAGTGACATATTAGAACAAGGCTATCTAAATCCTTGATCCCACTTATTGCGGGACAAGGATGAGCCAAAATGATTGAGGAGAAACATGCTAGAGTGAAAAACAATATCAATTAGAAGAATGAGGTGCCCCTGCATAAGGAAGAGCACAAAGCTCCTTCAGATGTTGGATTTTACTAATCAAAAGCTTACATTCATTAGTAGAATGACTATGAACTCTACAATATGAGAAAAATGATTTTTTTGTAATATAATTTCTTTTGTGTTCTTGGGGAAAAGGATATCAAGTGATCTTGGAGGAGTCTCGACAAGATACCTTCTTGATCAATGGTAGAAGGTGTTCTTTAATTTTGTGACCAATATATATCTCTTGCTTAGTATTAGTTGTCATACCTATGCAAGACTGCTTAGATTGCAATATTTTTTTCTCTCCTTTATAGGAGGGTGTAAAATATAATGAACTCAAATCACTAGAATTTTATGAGATGACATTTACATTAAGCAAGGGTTTCTTTGTTTTTTTCATTTCTTGCAAAGCATAACAGTCAAGACCACTAGTGTCTATCAGTTTAGGATGCACTACTATTAAAGTCATCCTACAAGGATATTTTATGATAGTGTTGATATTAAGTGAAGGCTTTTTTATTTATATCAAAGGAAAATAACCAAGACCATGAGTTGTTTCTTGCATGTTAGGCTTGATGGGGAAATGGATAGCTTGTTCTCTTGCACCACATCATTTTCCACTATATCCAAGTTGTTTCATAAGCTCATAACCTTTTCCATAAAAAAATTTCATTGCTTTTAGATCTGGAGGTTGTTCATGATTAAGTTCATCGAAGTTTGTTGTGTAATATGTTATCTTTTGTTCTAAAGTAGTTCAAGTGGATGCTTTTGAAGGGTCTTTCTATTTTTTTGTTGAAATTACCATTTTCTCTTTTCCCTTTTCAGAGTCTATGTGTATGATCTTGTATTCGCCCATGAATATATTTTTGAAGTCCAAGGAACCCCAATCATCTTCTAATAGCTCTGTGACTTGCTCGAGATGTTTTTCTTTATCCTTTTGTTGCACAGGTTCCATTTGTGTAGTTGGTGTTATTGTTGCCAATAGATTTTCCTTTTTTTTCTTAATGTTCAAACAATGGTTTGGGCCAGTGTCAGCTTCAAGTGTGTACACTATTATTTTAGATGTATTTCATTTTATGATGAAGAGTAGAAGGAACCCCATTCATTGCATGAATCCATGGTCTTCCTAAAAGAAGATTATATGAAAGTTCATGAGGCATAACATGGATTTGTGTTTCCAATGTTTCCTTCCCAATTGTAATAGGTAAAGTAATCATAGAAAGCAGTTTTTTTTGGACAAATGTTGTCAAATCCCTTAATAGATAAAGAATCAAGTTGAATGTTTGATTTATCAATTCCAAGCCTATCTAGAAGGATCACACTACACACATTAATGGAAGAGCCGATATCTACAAGAGTTCTCTTTATCCCTTTTCTTTTGTATTGATATATTATTATGAAAGCTTCATTTTGTTTTTGCTCTTCCAAAGGGGGAGTTCACTTCGGTGGAAAACAATGGCAGTATTTATTCCTTGGATAATGGCTGCTATGTCATTCAGTAGTATATTGGAAGGGATAGGAACTTGTTGTAAGGTTGGTTTAATCATGTTGTGGTAGTGAGGGGAGGCTTGAATAAGGTCCCATAATGATATATCAGCAAGAGTATTCTTTAGTTGTTCAACAAGATTGTACTCCTTTCCACTTTGTGGAGATAAACGGGGAGGGCCTAGTAAGATGGGGTTAGGAAAAGGTAAGGGAATTGGGGCTGGTTTTTGTGGCTAAGGACTTGTTCTAGTATTATATGAATGAGCTCAACAATATTATGACTCGACTATTGCAACATAGTATTCTTCGGTGGCTAGAGGATGAAGTTAGGTTTGTTTTGAGTTTGAGGTTTATGTGAAGGTGGGTATCAGATGAGTTGAGGTTGAATAATATTAATGCTCCTTAGTGAGTGAGATTCTAGCATGGCCTCTTCATCTTCTTCTAAGGACACTAATCATTATTTTCAATGTAATCATTTTCTTGCACCATGATATCTTCCCTAGGAGGAGAGTTTTTAGGAGAAATACAAACCACATGTTCTTAAAATTCAAGGGTTGGATGTTCTAAAATGAATTCATCAAAATTAGGAGAATGATCAATGGTTGGATTATCTTGTTTATCAATAGTGGGGAGATTAGGGGAAGGCTCTATTTGATTGTCATTTTCCTCTAAGGTCTCATTCTCTTGTTGCATATTATCTACCCTAGTAGGAGACCTTATAATATGTTCATCCATGGTTAGATTTTATAAAGTAGATTCATCACAAGTAGGGGAGGCATTGAGAGAAGGAAAACTATGATTTTCATGAATGGTTGAATTCTTTTGTTCAAATCTAAGTCTTTCTAAATGTTAGGGACATTAGGAAGGAGAGAGATAAGGTTATTACCTTCAATCCACATGTCCTTTTGACAAATGTGATTTTCATGATCATTCACGATTGTATCCTCTTTTACTAAAGCCTTCTTACAAGTAGAGGAGGTATTGAGAAATGGATTTGGGATAAGCAAAGTGGTGGCTATGATCTCATTTTATTTTTTTCTGATTTCTTCCAAAGGGGGATGAGGAGAGAGACAATCAAGAACCTCAATGCTTTTATTTTCTTTCACCAATATACCTTAGTCACTAATAGGAGAGGTATCGGGAGAAGAACAAGTGTGATTGTTATGATTGTCTATGCTACCATCCTCACCAATTGACAATGCAATGTTAAGGATTGTGTCAATGTTTTGGTGATTAACATGTTTCTTAATGACCTTGTTGTTGTAATCTAAATTGAACCCATAAGAGGGGATATTGTATTTATGCAATCCATTTTGGTTAATTTTTAACCAAATCAAAGCCACATCTCTTGAAAGAGAACATGCTATCATAAAAAAAGTAAAGAAAGTGTAATTCAATGACCTAAAGTAAGATTTTTAAATGCAATTTTTAGATGTGAAACAAGGTAATTTACTGATTGCAATATGTAAAAACCTAGAAGATAAAATGTTGTAAATGCAAATTTGAAATGAGCTAATTTAAGCTAGATATAATGAAATGCATGTAATAGAAACTCGCCCAATTGATACAGATAGTTAATTGCAGGAAGCAAAATCTTAAAAACAAGGTTTTCAGTGTTGTAAAAGGTAGTTTCAAGGGTGCAAAGGGACTGATTTGGCAAAGGTGGCTAATGAGTCCCAATGGGGATTTTTTTCAAAATTTTCATATTTTTTGATTAAATTTTATGTACTCCATGATGTATGATGTAGACCTAAGATGCAAATGCAAAATTTCAAAAAAAATTAATGATTTGAGATGCAAAAATGCAACCTAAATGCACTTCCACTAATGAAAAATTTGAAACCGTAGAATGCAACTTAACTAATGCAAAATGCAATGCAATTTTAATGCAGGCTAATTATAGGATAATGACAGACTCTAAATCAGAAAAGAAGGTATTCTAAATGTAGGTTCACTAAAATGAACCAATGATTTTTGTGTGGGGATATCTCTTACACTTCTAGGGTTTTGAACCTAAAAGGAGAGAGGTACAAAAATCTTAATGATTCACTCAAGAACAAACCCTTGAGATTCCAATGAAAAGGAGATTGAAATATATCAAAGGGGATTATCCTAAAGGTTGAAAAATGATAAAAGAGATTAACTACCAAATGTAAACCTAGAAAATCCAAGATGTTTGAAAACATAATGTGAAATGCAAAAAAACCTAGAAAGATGGATAGAAATGCACGTAAAATAGAACATGAAATTAAAATAGAAAATATTCACCTAGAAACTTGTAGAAGTTGGAATGAAGACTGAAAATGCTACTAATCCAAAAAAATTGACCTACTGAGACTCATTCACCATTCTGGGTGAATCATCCTAAATCAAGAATGCTACACTGGAGCTTGTTTTGGGAAAATGGGTATCCAAATCTATAGAAATATCTTAAAAATATGTATATTGGGACTCATTTTCCACTAATGGTGAATGATTCCACTTTGAATTTTTTGAAAACTCAAAAGTGGAGTCAGAAGCTCTTGATTTGCTCAATCTGTATATCTAGGTGTATAGATCTAAAACCCTGATTTTTCGGCACTACAAGTGATTTTTTGTGAAAATTTTTACCTTGCCAATAGGGAGATGACTTCATAAAGTTTAAAAACTATTCTTCAATCATCTTCAAGCCTTCAAAGTATCAAGATATTTCCATGATGATGTATCTTGAATTTCTGCAACAATGGATAAAGAATCTACCCTTGAATGTCTTAAAAGTGATCTTGAAAGCTATCTTGATTACCTAACCCTAGATTTCTTGACTTGACAACATGAATACCTTATGATACTTGGATGAAATGAGGGTTTGGAAGCCTATTTATATAGACAAGGCACTCAAATGCCTGTTAATTTGATCCCCAAGGCCGAGATTGAAGAAAATTAAACTTAAAACCCAATTTTTCCCACTCGAACTCTAAAAATAGCTCAAATGGGACTAATTTGCCATATTGGGTGAATGGGTCCCACCTGGATGGGACTCATTCACCTAAATTGGTGAATAGGTCCCTCCTGGATGGGACTCATTCACCCGAATTGGTGAATGGGTTCCACAGGGGCTCTTTTGCTAGTTTGGATGTCAGGGGATGAAGAAATTAGGCTTTTATATTGATTTAGTTGGGTTTTTATGAAAATATTCCTCAAGATGCACAATATGGGGTCATACGAGCTTATTGATGATGATATAAAAGGTAATTAGGTCTAGGCACACAAATTTCAATGTGAAAGTTTGATTAAATACACTCTAGAACATTAAAATGAGGTCCACATAGCCTAGAAGGGCACAACATCCATTGTGAATGTGTAAAACACATTACAACACTAGATTAAAACTAAGTTTAATTTAAAAGCCTTCTATATTAATGTGACAATACAATTAAATACATTTTATAATATTGAATTAAGGAAAAAATAGGTCCATTGGACTTAAATACTTAATAAAAGTATAGAGAAGTGTGAAAGTTATTTACAACACTTCACAACACCTTCCAAGAAATGTATTTTATTTAGTTTACAAGGGCCCAAGACCTAATGTGGATGTGTAAAACACTTTACAACACTAGATTAAAGTGATATTAAGTCCAATATATCATTAATTATTCCTGAATCAATCAAGGTGCACTTTTTTCTACGCTATAGTCACATTCTTCTATGATGAAATAATATCTTTATTATTTAATTATTCATTGGACCCTTAAATTAAATAATGTTTATTATTTAATTTACTCTCTCCTCTTTATCCGTGTTGATCCTTATCCATCCATGTCTCAATTAACCTTCACCCTTGATTAAATTTTTTATAATTTAAGCTTGGCTGTCAATCCTTATCATTTTCCCTAATTTTTCCCTAACCCTATTCCATACCTCATCTTTTAATCTTAGCTATTGCTTATTGTCCTTTCATCCTATCCCTTCATTCAAAATTGACTTCCCTATAAAAGACCTTGTCCTTCTAATTTGTCATCTATCCACAAGATAGATAGAGTAATCTTGCTATCTTGTTATCAAGTGATTTGATCATTTGCATCCATAGACATCTTTAGAATCTTCCATATTTTTCTTTATCATTTTGATAGGTCATATTGCATACTCAAAATCTGAGGGAAACCATATTATTCAAGCAAAATAGAGAAGTGCAATGGAGGTGAATCAATGGTGGCATGAATATTTGGTAATATTATTTTATGCTTCATGTCTTTATGCTTATTTCTACTTCATTGTTGATTAGGGTCTCATTTGCATGATTATTTTCGTAACCTTAATGTTTTTCACCCTAATCACATTGGTGAACCTTATGCAAATAATGAACTTGCATAAGTCGTATAGAAAATTAAAAATTGCAAGTTATAGGTACGAATTTCCCCAATCACAAAAGCTAGAATGATGCAATTTCCAGGCCGAATAACATAATTGCTTTGCATATGGGAACACTTAGATTCTATTTGTATTTTGGTTATTTTCTATTAGATCTAGGTCATCTGGCTTTTTTGGTTTGTCAGTCTAACCCTAGTTTCATATCATAGGCATCATTAGGTCATTTCTTTTTGTCATACTTTCATTATTTTGTACATTCCAAGTTTCTGCACCACATTTGACTGTCATTCACCACAATCATCTTTTTGGTTCACCATAATCACCATAAATCTAAGACACATCTATTCTGGTGAATCATAGTTGACATCCCGTGAACTGCAATCATAGTGTCTAAGCCACATCTACTCACTGTCATGAACTGCATTCACAATTTCTATGGTGCAATTTCCTGTCTTTTCATATTTTTAGATTTCATTTAAAATTTCCTGTCTAGTTCATTTGAATTTCATAGATTAGGGGTTTTCTTTTACTAATATATGATTTCTAACATGTGGCATAGGTACCAAGGAGACATTCGCATTAACATTGATCAAACAAAACTGTCTTATCTTCCTTTCACTATTTGGAATTAAAATTAACCTTGCATTCTCACATCATTAGGATCAATTTACCTAATATGCATTTCACTCATTTGGTTAAAAAGAACTTGCATTGTCACTCATTGGTTTAAAATTGATCTTGCATCTAGTCTCTTTCTCACATATTGCTTTGAGATTAAAAAGAACAAGTCTTTTCATTGTCTTCCACACATTTGGATTTGGGTTTAATATGAACACCATGCGAGTGTCAGGAAAAGGTGTTGTGTATGCACTCTCCTTGTGTTTAGTGCAATCTGGGATGACCAAAACCAACGTACTTCCTCGCTTTTATGTAACCTTTTAGAGGGCCTTCCTTGGTGGGAAAAAGTACTCACCCCAAGGGAATGACCCAAGTGGTAACAAGATAAATCTAAGCTCTTCCAAGCCACTATAAATAAAAGTGTTCTTTGAAAAAAGTGATTTAGCAACGGGTGTGGATGTGTCATATCGAAAATTGTTTCCCTCAGTAGCCCTGTGAGCTACATAAAAATTCTTCCTTAGGGAAGATGGAAGGTCTCTTGACTCACAATAGTCTTGAACTAATCTTGCTCCATGTATGGCCACCTTGAATAGTTGCCCTTACTAGAAACCGATTTGTTTTTGTGGAAAAAATCCTTTTCTATATGCTCATTGATCACAGGAGGTCAGACCTCTAAAGTCACCCCACATTCTCACTGTTCATGTGTAGAGGCAGAAATTCCTCTTTGGGGAATTGAGACTTGGTGAACCTAAGAAGTGAGTGCACTATAAGGGGGAGCTTGGACCACCAAGTCTCTAGCTGTCCACCATGAATAAGAGTGGCTAGAGAAATCCAGGTGGGGATATCAACCAGTGGTTTCCTTTCCCCACATAGGGTATTGTGCATGTTTTCTATGTGTGTTTTCATTTGAAATAAAAATTTCCACATTCAGAAAAGACCAAAAACAAGTGTTTTCAGAGTGTTTTCCAAAACCTAATTTCACATTATCACCTCAAACTTTTGTTAGAATTCAAAAAATTATGTAGTGAACTACAACTAAGTATTCTAAACCACAATAGAAACTTCTATAAATTTTAATTGAAAAATTTGAGCCGCAATTGCCAATTTTGTAAACCACAATTGAATTTCTTAAGCCACAAATGAAACTAGAAATGATGCAACTTCCTGAGACAAAAGTATGAAACCAAAACTGAAACATAACCTATCTCTGATTAGTCCTGAGCATAACCAAATTATTCACCAACAGATTGCAAACCTATCATTTAGCATTTAGTCATTTAGTTACCATTGCATTCCTTGCATCCATCATAGGTAAAGCATTGGATTACCTTTTAGCTTACATAGACCTTGGTAGAAACCTTAGAAAACTTAAGATCACTCCATAGAGGGGCATGTGCATGATCATCATGGAAAAACAATGCCCTTAAGTGGCAAAAAAATCAGAAAAATTAGAGTTAGGCAATTTGACGAAAAAATTTGAATAAGTTATCTATACTATTTCAAAAATATGGAAGAATAGAATCTTTAGAAAATTGAATGTAGTTTCTAAACTACTAGGTTTGTTTAAAAACAATAAAAAAATTATTTGGTGAAAATTTGAAATTTCAATGCAGTGGTACATAAATTTCAAGGAAAAAATAAGAAGTAGGTGTCTGTCTAACCACCCTAACCACAATAAAATGTTAATATTTTAGATATAAGTAGAGGACTCATTCCCCGATGTGATGCATATTTTTTTGTAATTTTTTTCCAAGTAAATAATTAATTATGGATTTTTTATTACAACTTTCAAAAAAATATTAAAACTTGTATGTCTAACCACCATAACTTGATCAAAACTTCATGAAGTTCATTTTTTCTCTTTTTAATCCTATAGTATATGAAGCATAAAATGTGACACATGTTTTGGATTCAAAAAATGTGATACCATTTGAAAGGTATAGATGTTTTTCAATCAGCCTGACAATAAGGACTTTAGTCGTAATTTGAATATAAAATGAATAATAATTACTTATTAAATTAAAATTAAAGCATAATTTATATCGATAGAAAGCTAAGAATCTCCTTTAAAAACCCTTTTTGTTTCATCAATTTTGGGTAAAAAAATATTCGTTAGCCACATACCCATCATATTGCCACATCTTGGACCATCATGATCTTGAACATACCGAGAGGCCAAATTAAAGTTGCACCATTTCATCATCCTCCAACATTTTAGTCCTTTTATTACCTAGGTTGTCCCTCAACTCCCAAGGCTAGTTTAAAGGTCACCATTGTCAAAATTTGTCACTTAGTCATCATTACCATTGAGTTCTTGGCAACCTATTGGTATCTTTGGTCCTCTTGGTTTAGTTGAGCTATCTTACCTTTGGTTTCCTCATAAGGTAGTTTGTAGGCATTCCTTTAGTTTCATTTTGAGGCCATTTCCATTACACTTACATTCCACTTGCATTGGAATTACCATACTTTGGACCTCATTGTGACACTTACATTTGAGATCTTGACATTTTGTCACCTTGAATCCATATAGTTGATAATCATCCTTAGGCATATTATACCTCCAAAAATCCAAAAAAAAAATAGTTGAATAACCTTGGTTTTAGCTATACCTTGGCCATCCTTAGAAATAGTCTTTGCATAGTCCTACCATATCACAAACACTACCTCTTGAAGTCTTACATGGTTAAATGAGAAGACGAGATGGCTTTCCCAATAGACAAGGACTTTATCAACCCATTTGCAAGTTCCTCACAAGGGTTTCCCAAATCATACAAGTCACTATTTGAAAAATTTGTCACTAGAGACCAAAAGGGATGTATTATGGTAGAAGACAAAGATGTTACCTCACAAGATCTTGCATTTTCCTCCTTTATAGACGAATACTTGGGACATGACCCCCAACATTACCTAGCAAAACTCTCGATAGAAGGTGCCACACTACCCCATAGGTTTGACATAAGTGCCATACAATCAACATCCATACCTAATAACCAAACTCAAGGGAACATGACATCCATTCCACAAGTGAACACTTCAATTCCACAAGTGAACACATCCATGCCAATAGGAGGAACCACACAAGATGTAACCAAAATTCACACCTCCTTATTTGGTACCAAAATCATGACATAAGGCACAAAATTTACCATAGGAGCTTCATCATCAAACCCATTTGACATACACAACCCAATAAATAGGCCTAAAATTGTCCTTAACACTGCAATGACTATACCAAACACACAAGGCAACTGACATGGTCATATCCTTGCAACCTCATCCAACCCATTACACAACATAAAAATTCCAACCCAAATCATTCCAACCCAAAATATTCCAATCCAAAACATTTCAACACAAAACATGATGTATGCATCCCATTTAGAAACCCAAAATCTGTTCTACACCCACACATTAAACCAAGATCCTTCACATAGTGTTGGATTGCAACATGACCATATAGACCCAAATAATACACAAGTGGATGTCTTGCAAAAAAAAGTGATAACACTTCCCTTTGACAAAAATTATACATGTCACCTTTCCCACATGGATATGCTTTACCAAATTTTCCAAAGTACAATGAGAGGCATAACCCTATTGAGCACATAAGGGAATTTAGCATGCATTGCATAGACATCGCACTTGAGCCTACATATCTCATCAAAGTTTTTCCATGAAGCCTTACTAGTATAGCACTTGAATGCTTTTCTAATCTCCTGATTAGCATAAGAACACGGGGCAAACTAGTCAAAAAATTCATTGAACACTTCACCTTTAACATCGACGATGAAATATCAATAGGCACCTTATGTCACATTACATGAGAGGAAGGAGAAAAATTTATCACCTTCTTATAATAGTGGCAAAGCTTTGTTAGTCGATGTCCAGTTGAGATACCTAAAAAATAAAAGGTCGCTATCTTCCTAGAAAACCTCAACTCAAAATTGAGAAGTGAACTAAGAGTACAATGTTGCACATCATTTATGGACCTAGTGGAAAAATGCATTATCATTGAAAATACCCTCATTGACAAAGGTGAACTTAAAATGACCAACAAGAACACAAGCAACCAAAACATCCCAAATGACAAGAACAAATATTGGTCCCAAAATAAAAATGTCACTAACAATGGAGTTTTTGATCTAAACACCATACATGCATGTCCTATTATTTCACTTAGAGACCCTAATACATCAAACAACATATCAAGAGTTTCTGACCAAACAACCAATGTTCTCCAAAACACACAACCAAGAACACAAAGGAAGTTTTAAAAATGACAATACACCCCACTTGGTGAACCAATTGAGTCTGTCTTCAGACAACTTCCTGAGCCTAAACAATATGATCCTGGATAGTTCAAACCCTCCTCGTGGGATGGCAATTTTTTTTGTGAGTATCACCAAACTAAAGGACATAACCTTTCATATTGTCGAAAGTTGAAAAAATTTATACAATTCCTCGTGGAAAATGGTACTATTGAGGTTAATGGACAAAAACAACAATAGATTTCAAACAATGAGCATAAAGTCTTGTCCATTTTGTTGCATGAACATGGGAAAGAAAAAGCCCCCAATATAGGCAATAAGACCAATAATAACTCAGCCAATTAGACCAACATCAAATATGAATATGGGCATTCCACTATCATAAATCAAATTCAAGCTACCAATGAATATGTTAATACCACCACCATTAAGAAGATTGTTGAATGTGTTTTCAATACCCACCATAACAAAATAAACATCAAAGGTCCTCCTCCAAAACAACAAAAAACATCAAAGGCCCAATATAAGCTCTTTGACCAATTATGGAAAACTCTATTAAAAATTTATATCCTTGAATTTTTGCACATATCTCCCAACCATAGGGCCATCTTAGAAAAAGCCTTGCAAAACATGACCATACCTATTGATCTTGATGTCAACCATTTTGAAGAAATGGTTAGATACTTGGAAAATTCCCACCACGCTACCTTTTTTGAACAAGGTTACTCCACAAAAAAGCTAAATTGTAATGATCCTTTACATCTTGAGGTCCTTGTATATAAAGCCAAAGTCAAACAAGTCTTGGTAGATAGAGGAGCAGGGTTGAATATTTGCATTTATAAAATTGGTTAAGGCATAAGGATTTTCAGAGGCATGTGTAGACTTGTAGTCAGAGAGACCACTTTCAAAGTCTTGGACCTCGAATTACCATATAACCTTCTCTTAGGCTGACCATTGATTCATGCCATGAAGGTTGTCCCATCCACATACCATCAATGCTTTAAATTACCATACAATGTCACAGAAATCACAATATCTAGTGAACCTGATCCATTCCAATACTATAGTAATCTAAGATGGATCATGCAATTCCAAGTTCCTATCAATAATGAAGCTTCACCCTCCACTTTTTCACATTACATTGATCCATCTTCAATGAATAAAGCATCCATCTCATCTACCATACCATCAAACCCTAAGGTCCAAGTTTACGACATGGGATGTCGAGAGTATTGTATGAACAAGTTGTAGAAAAATGACAATGCTACTGATTCCAAAGATGATCAAACTTCCAATAATGATATCAAGACAGTTTCAAGAGGAACACAAACAGATGGTTGTGCTTGGATTGAAACCTCTTGGGATCTCGATGACACATCTAGTTTTTCCATATCTGTCTCTATGCAATTTTTTAAGGTCCACGACAACCCCATGTTTGCCAAGGCATATATAATAATTTTCTCTTTAACCTTGACCCCGTTGAGGATATCCATACATCATCCTTCCATACCACCTACTTTAGGTTAGGGTATGTCTCCCTTACTATCACCCCTACTAAGCCATCTAGCCAAGTCGATAAGGATTTGCAAGCCTCCATTGATGTGAATAGTATTGAAAAGGCTAGTCCCAAAGACAACATTGTTGACATCATCACTCCCATTCATCTGCCAAGAATTCTAGGCACTCCATCCACTTCATTCATTCCACTTGCATCCATCTACATCATAGACATGGATCAACAAGTCATACCTAAAGAAAAAGAAAAACACAAATTCCAAGAATCAAGAATGAAAATGCTTTTAAAAGGAGATCAAGAATCAAAAGACATGTTGAAAAGAGAAAATAAAGAAAATTACTCTAGCCAAAATCAAAAGCTATTGGACCAATCAAGAATGTCAAGCCAAGTCCTCTAGCCATCATAAAAAGCCATTGGATGAATTAGGAGTAAAAATTAAAAGTGAAAATTATAAAGAATTGGTCTACAAGAATGCTCCTCCATCAAAAATCACTGGGAGCATCTATCATCACAAAAATTCAAATAAAAAGCTTCTTGATCCAAGGTCTTTATTTCCACCACTTTCACTCATTACATATATTCCATTCAATTCATCCAATATCGTTTATCATTCCACTTGCATTGGCAATGTCTTTAAATGTATCTTTGATGATGACCCCTTGATGTACCCTAGCTCATTAGTTTCCCAAACTCCTTTTCATCTAAAGCTTGGTGGCCCATGTAGTGTGCACATTAGGGATCATACCATAGCCCCTTTTGTCTACCACTTTTATCATCCATCATATTTTCCACTTACATTTTACATTCAAATTAGGTCCTATCGTCTAACACAGTTATCCAAATAGGGTCAATGCATCATCATGATGTATCAGTTCTATACCTAGCTTTCTAGAGCCTTGTATTAATCATCAAAAAAGAGAGACAAGAAAAATAATTCATGCAATAGTGAAAACCACTTTGGTGGTGCTTTGGATAAGTACCATGGTGAAAGCCTGGAAAACATGCACCATGTGTAGTTGACATTGCTCTATCATCTACCATCATTTCAACCTGACTTTTTCCATGTCACTTTCTCTACCCACAATTTCCATATTGCCCATAACAATGTTTGGTCATCCTTTCCATAACTTGGAATGATTAACATCAGCCATCCTTTCGCTCTCTTCATAACTCACCTCATTCCTATACTAATAAATTGGTCTTATGCTTGACTGGGGGAAAATACTTGAACTACATCATTAGATTGTACATATGCTAGCAAAGGTCGCTTTATCTCAAAAAGACAAAAAAACTCATGAAACAATAAAAAGAAAAAAAAATCAAATTTTCCTAAAAACAAAAAAAAATCATAAAACTTCAAAAACCCAAAAAAAAATAAAAACATGTCAAAAACACAAAAACATCCAAATAACTTTCAAAAATCCCAAAAACAAAGTCAAATTCAGTCATGTTAGTCAATCCGTGTCAATGTTGAACTACATTGTCTCTACTATTGAACATAGGTAAGGCCATTTGTCGATGTTCCCTCAAGGCATTAGCTTAGTTATTTTAGGTTTGTCAAATAAAATCATAACTCAGTCCTTTTTCAATAAGAAAAGCTCATGTCATGCCAAACTACAAGGTCTTTATTCATTGTTATGTAGGCAAGGCCATCTGTCGATGAGCCCCCGAGGCCACCTAGGTAAGTCCTTTAGGGTTCATCATATCAGTAAAATAAGTCTGACATTGTCAACATAGACACAAACAACTATCAAAATATCAGAAAAGTCACACATCAACTAGACAAACAAATCAACAATGTCACTTAATCAAACCAAAATTGTCGAAATAGTCAAACTATTAAAACAGTCAACTAATGTCTTATTCAAGATGTGTCCTTCCTAAAACCAAACATTGTAATTTAGTCAAACATTTCCATTTTCCTTATATAGGTGGTTATATGGTGAAAACCAAACTTGATGTATTATGTGACATGTTTCCTCTCCTAAAACCAGGCTTGTCAAGAAATCAATTTGTCAATGACCTAGTCAATTAATCATCAAACAAATCAAAATTTGGAAAACACTCTAACTGGATATTGACATTGTGGCTCTTCTTGTATTATCTTTCTTTTTGCATTTGATTTTGATTCAGGTTACTAGTTCCTCAAGGATGTCCCATGAAGGATTTAGAGAAGCAATGATGTGTCATGACTCTTTTTCTTTGATTGATATTTGCAGCTTGTCTTCGGAAAAAGCCTAGGGAAATTTTTCCCTTAGTATGGGCTAGGACATTCCTTGTCTACAACTGCCTATTTTACAAGTGGATGACTTTGCATACCTTGTTCTATCTCATATCATGGTGTTTGTTGTCCATTTGTGTCATCTTCATTCCCAATGATGATTAATGCAACACCTATCATGCATTTGTAAAAAGATTGAAGGTTCTTCTTTCATTCTAACATCCATGTCTTCCATGCTTACATTTCTTCTATTCCACTTATCTATTTTCCTCTTATTCATTTTGAGAGAACACTCATGTTCCTTGAACCTGCATGTCCTCTCAAGGGGTCATACCATAACTCTCCTCATCACCTTCCTCATCCTCTTGACACTTAGGCATATTTTTTAAGTAAATTTCTTTAATACAATGCAATAAATTGCATTGTATCAAATAGGAGAAAAATACTAACATCCATGTCTTTCACACTAACACTTCTTCTTTCTTGCATTATTATGGAGTCCTGTGACACACAAAAATAAATTATCATGCATATTCATTCATATTAGAAACATCATTTAAGCATTGTCATGCATGCATACATAGTAAATTATATATATATATATATATTGCATTTGAAAATACAAAAATATACACATCTGTTGCATTTAGGAATCTATTGCATAACATGCATTCATTATCATTCCATTCTACAACCATCAAAAATCACATAATATATTACAACATTGCATGGTGAATACATAAAATCACATTACATCTCATAATCATAAGCATAGCATCAATACGTGACATCCATAGCAACATAAAAGTAAATAGATACATCATCATATAGAGTTAAGACATCATCCTAGGCTGCATGAATGATCATAAAGAATACATCACTATCAATAACATAGGAATAATAAAAGACTACATGATATCATATAAATAAATTCCATATCATATAATTGCTGCAAAAAATGTTATATATATTGCTCAAAAAGTGTCACAATACAATGTCATAATGTGCCTCTTAATAAGAGCTCACGGGCTCGATGGATAGAAAAATACAAGTCTCAAAATACATGTGTCAAAAGGAGATCTATCTAGTGCTGCCATCATTCCTAGAGCCCTGACTATTTCTCATGCCTTAGCTAGAACTGCTATGTGACCATCTATTATGGGACTGACCGCTACTCAATTCCACTGATGCACTAGGTGCTCTACACTCAATTGGGACTACCTCCTCATATAGGTCTCTATAGTACTACTCTTGCCTCCCTGCACTAATTAGTGCATATGCAGTATCAACAGTAGATCCTATACATGTGACCACAAAGTCAATAAACCTTTGCTCTACATCTTTTGCCCAGATCATTGCCCTATCTATCTCTAATTGTAGGGTGTCTCTCTCCACCTGTAGTGCATCCCTCTCCACCCAAAGGATTTGTAGCTCAACCTCTAGTGTCGGTAATCTGGCCTATAGATCTACAAGGTCTTGGTCCCTATCTCTTATACCACCTCTAACTAGTACATCCTTGAAACCCTCATCGCAATGCAGAATTTGCTCTCAAAGCATCCACTTGACCTCCCCCATCTCCTCATCCTTAGGAAAATCCACCTCCACATCCATTGTAGCAATGTTTGCTAGCACATCTTGCTACTCTACCTTTGTTTCCTCTCCCTCTTGTCTCTCCCCCTCTACCTACATATCAAGCATAGCCTCCTCCTCCCTCTCCTATCATCTCTCCTCTCTCCCCTCCTCCTCTCCCTTCTCTTGGATAGGAGAGAGTGATATGCTCTGCCTCCTCCACAGTCTCCTCCCATCATCACCTCCTCTCCTACCACCATCACTGCCACCATCACCTCTACCACCTTTGTCCCCTCTCCCTCCACCTTCACCATCAATTTCAAAATTCAAAACTAATTTCACCACTATTTTTCTAGCCATCAAATTGAATTTTTGGAACAATTTTCAATGTTTTTGGAAATTTTTTGAAATATTTATAAAATTATTTTGAGGGGATATAGGTGTAAGATTTGATGAAAAACAAATCTATTAAGCCCAAGAAACCTGCATGCAAAAACCTGTCACAAGGAAGAAATCTATAGGAAACAAAACAAGGGTTTTGCTCTAACAATGTGAAAGTTTATTATCAGCGAAAAGAATTGCATTAAAAATATACAAAGGATCAATCCTTATAGAAGGAGATTGAAAAACCTAATAGGAAACCATAATAGGTAAATAGGCATTTAATAATTAGATTTAATTATTAAATGACTAATGCAAGTGCATAAAGGGAAATATTAAGAGGTAGTAAAGTTAATTCATTACTCTAACACCCCCCCTTAAGATGAGCAACAATGCAGCTACAAACAATGCATGAAAGAAGCAAAGGAACTACAATGCTGAAAGAAAATTTGGGTCCCGACAACATGGCCTGATCAGGTACCCGAATACAACAAAATCTCTATAAAGCAGAGTAAAGGAGAAAACCCAATGGGAAAAAACTCCTCTCCAAAAAGAGATAAAGAAACATGCTAAAGAAAAACTCCTCTTTCTAAAAACATGGCCTCAGGACCCCCCAGGACAGCTTCCTTCACCCCAAGCATGGGCACAGGCAGAGATGGCCTTGAGAGAGAAGCCAAAGGTTTGGTGAGATGTACGCAGCTTTGCTCCCTCTGGCAAAGGAATGTACTCAAGATTAGAGAGAACCATCACGAATCAATTTGCTGATGAAGTGCATGTGGTTCAATGTGCTTTTCCGTTGATGCTCCTTTGGGTTGAGAAATGTGAATGGCACTTTCTGTTTGTCACTGAAGAATAGTGGGACTATCTGGGAACCCTCAAACTACATCATCAAGCCTTAAAGCCATAAAACCTCCTGACTGGCTAATATTGCTGCTCGGTACTCAACCTCTGTAGATGATAATGCAATAGAAGACTGCTTCTTGCAAGACCATGTGGTAGGACTAGAACCAAGGCAAAAAAAGAGCTAGAAGTATACTTTCAATCATTGACATCACGAGCCCGATCAGAGTCAGTGAAACCAATGATGTGAGGGGAATCCACGAAGTGTAGTGAATGTCGTGGCATTGGTGCCTCCGATGTACCTCAAAATCGTTTTGACACATTGTAATGTCTCTCACTTGAGGATCATGGGAGAATCGAGAAAAAAGGCCAACAACAAAGGAAAGATTAGGATGAGAGTGTGTCAGGTACAACAATCTGCCAACCAACTGCATGTATAAAGTGGGATCCACTAAAGGAGTAGAACAAGTGGAAGACAAAACAACACCTGACTGAAATGGAGTGGGGGCAGACTTGCAATCAAGCATGCCAAATCGCTGAAGCATATCAAGAGCATACTTCTCCTGAAATATGGAAATCCATCAAGAAGGTAGATTAACACCGAAGGCCAGGAAAAGAAGTGTGAAGATCGAGATCTATCATATCAAAATGCTCCATCAAAGCTCTACGAACACTACGAATCATGGAGGATGAGCTACACAGCAGAATGAGATCATCTACATATAGCACAAGAATCAAAGGTCACCTACGACCTTTGAATACCTTTGTGATCATAATGACATCGTGTGAAGTGAGAGAAAGCAGAAAGAGTCCTACTTCTCATACGGGGGCTTGTTTGAGACTCATACAATGAACACCAGAAATGCGCAAACTAAAGTGTCCTAAAATCCTAAAACTACTCCATACTAGATCTCCCTCATGTAGGTCTCCATGCAGAAAGCACTCTTCACATCCATCTGAAACACTATCCATCACAGCCCAGGCTGCAAGTGAAAGTACAAGGCGTATAGAGTTCATCTTGGCAACATGAGCAAAGGTATCAGAGTAGTCAATACCCTCTACTTGAGAAAACCCCTTCGCAACAAGACATGCCTTATACTTATCAATAGAACCATCTGCAGCATACTTGGTACGGTACACCCACTTGCACCAAACCAACTTTCTTCCCTTAGGAAGAGGAAAAAGATCCCAAGTATGATTCTTCATCAAAGAAGAATACTCCTCATCCATCGCCCTATCCCACTCAAGGTGACTTGTCGCCTCTGAAAACTTCTGAGGATCATTCAAAATGGCATGACTCAAAAGACTAGAACCAGATGTTTGAGCACGAGTACGATGAGTATCTGAAGGATCACCTGCCAAAGAACCAGCTACATCAACAGTGACACATGCCCACCTAGGCAAAGATGGAGCAACTGGTGGTGGTGGAGATGGTGGATCATCATCTACATCATCCTCAAGAGATAAGTAATCCTCAAGAGATGAAGAGGGAGGAGTAGGCAATGAGGGAGAAGTTGGTAATGGAGAATCCATCTGAGGATAGCGCTCATCAAACTGGACATCCTGCTGAAATAAGACCTATCTGGAATCAGGATCAAACAACCTATATGCCTTAACATCCTCACAGTAGCCAACAAATATGAGTGGTTGGCTCTTCCTCTCCATGGATTTCTATTGAGCATCAGGAATAAATGCCCAAGCCTCACTACCAAAAACTCAGAATGTAGAAACATCAGGCTTGACATGGGACCAAGCCTCCTTAGGAGTCAAATGTCGTAATGCCTTATGAGGCATCCAATTCTTAGTGTAGTTGGCACAATTCACTGCCTCTGCCCAAAAAAAAAGGATGCATATCTCGAGACTGTATCATACAATTGGCCATCTCCCGCAATGTTATGTTCTTTCTCTCAGCAACTCCATTATGTTGAGGAGTATGGGGAACTGTCAGCTGATGCAATATACCCTACTCAGTACAAAAATCATGAAAAGACTGATTCACATATTCCCCCCCATTGTCAGTGTGTATTCGCCTGATAGAAAGACGAGACTGCTTCTCCACAAATGTCTTAAAGACTCAAAGACATCTGACTTGTACTTCAAGAAGTACACCCATGTGCGTCTCGAGAAGTCATCAATAAATGTGAGCACATAACGAGCACCAGAAAAAGGAGTGGGAAATGACATGAGATCACTATGTTTCAACTCCAATGGTGCCTTAGCATGTGAGGATCTACCTATCAGAAAAGGATCTCTATGATGTTTGCCAAGTGCACAACCTTGACAAACACCATTAGTGCAAGAGATCCTAGGAATCCCAATCACTAATTCCTGTGTACTCATTTGTTGGAGATATCTGTAGTTGACATGGCCAAAACACTCATGCCAAAGCTTGCTCATTGTGTCTGCATGAGCAACAAGAGAAACACCTGTATAATCAGAGCTCTCAAAGCCATTAAATCTATATAAGTGAGACTCTAAATCAACACTCCCAATAGCAACAACTAAATCAAGATCATGGAGGTCTCGAATAACTACATCATGTGGTGAGAATTCAACTGTCTTACCAGAACCAAAATGGCAAATCTGATAGATAGACAGGAGGTTCGTAGAAATGGCAGGGACCAAAAGAACTTCCTGTAGAGAGCCACCATCCAATGAAATAGTACCAAAACCTGTAACTAAGAGTTGTGCTGAGTCACCAACTGCAATCTGTGTAGTAGCACTCTGAGCAAGTGAGGTAACCAAACTAGGTGTGTGTGTCATATGGTGTGAAGCACCTAAATCAATGATCCATGTAGCAGTGGAAGATAATGCTCGTGCAGAGAGAGCATGGCCTTTCCCTATGGGAGTAGGTGAAGGCTATGGAGAAGCAATACTATGTTGTTGCAAGGCTTCCTCTACAGCCTCAAGATGTTTCCAACACCTGGAAACTGGATGCCCTTCCTTTCCACAAAAACTACAAGGTTCACTTGTGAACTTCTTAGTCTTGGAGGAAGACTCACCAGACTTAGAAGATTTACCCTTAGGAGTGGATTTATTAGACTCTATTTTCTGAGGTGGCTTCGAGGAATGCTCACTGCCAACTGAATCTATTTTGGGCTTCTGCTTCTCTTTCTGCTTATGTGTCCCCTTAGAAGTCTGAGCAACCAAAGCTTGGTTCTGAGTTCCAGATAAAGAATCCAACAGTGTGAGTTTGGCCTGTTCTCTAGTCAACCAATCACAAAACACCTCAAAAGTGGGCATATGGAATCTCTAACCCAATGCATCCATGGTAGAGTGGAAGGTAGAGGAGAAAATCTAAAATTTTCCCTGAAGCTTTGACAGAATCAGGTAGATGCACTTTGTGTCAGTCTTGGTCTTTCCACATCCCTATAATAAAGACCTCTGCTGCTTGAACTTCATCAAGAAGTCCTCAATGGATGGAAAATGATCTAGTACAAGAGAGGTAAGCTCTGCCTCAATCTGAAGTTACCTGAACTCATTCATTGTACCAAAAAAGCCATCAAGATGGGTCCACATAGCTGCAGGGGTATTGCACCCATTAAGATGAAACTGTAGACTATCTGATACATGTAAAGCAATCAACCCCATTGCCTCATCCAGCTTTTTCCTGTGCTGCATGACCTCGAAAGGCCTCTGGAAAACTAGCTGCACTGCGTCTAAACAAGACCACAACCCTTTTGACCGAAGAATCCGTGTCATCAGGGGTTTCCATGTGTGATAATTATGGGGGGTCAGAAGTTCTAGACTAGAAGAGATCTTGGCCATATTTTAGAAGGGGTTTTGTTTTGATATAATTTCAAGTTTACTGAAGTAAATTACAGAAAACAAGAAATAAAGCACCCCCCCACAATTCAATAAACCGAACCGTAGAAGCTGAAGAAGATTGCTTACAATGAGAGGGAAAGAAAAACTTCAAATGAGTATCATGTGTACCTTTGGATTTTTTTGACGAAAATAACCATAGATCTGGATAGCAATCGTAGGTTAAAAAAAACTTTCAAGTCAAAGTATGGTGCCCACAGGGGTTTGAAGTTCTGCCTTTTCAGATCTGCTAATGCAGACGTCGGCTCATGAACAGCGTTCAAAGGAATAAGGTGCAAGTTTGGTAAACGATACCGGGAAGGACACCACTGTGAACATCACGGAGAAGGACACCCAAAAAACATGCCTTTTCACATGCATACGCTTGTAAAAAACCCTAAAAAATTTTCCCAAATCTACACCTAGAAACAAAAAATAACGTTGGGCAAGGAATACCAGATCTAAAAACTACACCTAGAACCTCTCAAATTAGCCAAAGAATCCCAAATTTCTTCTGTCAAACCCTTGCTCCCCTTTTTTCTTCAAACATGAACAAGCTACAATAGATCCAGCTCTGATACCGTGTAAGATTTGATGAAAAACAAATCTATTAAGCCCAAGAAACCTGCATCCAAAAACCTATCACAAGGAAGAAATCTGTAGGAAACAAAACAAGGGTTTTGCTCTGACAATGTGAAAGTTTATTATCAGTGAAAAGAATTGAATTAAAACTATACAAAGGATCAATCCTTATAGAAGGAGATCGAAAAACCTAATAGGTAAATAGGCATTTAATAATTAGATTTAATTATTAAATGACTAATGCAAGTGCATAAAGGGAAATCTTAAGAGGTAGTAAAGTTAATTCTTTACTCTAACAATAGGTTTACCTTGCTATCCCTGGGGCATATTTTTGACCAATTTTTCTTTGACACAACACAATAAACTGCATTGTATCTAAGAGGGGCAAATTTAGAAACTAAAAATTGTCCTAGGCATACAACTCTTATTTTCTTTGTCACTTCTTCTTTCATTCTTCAATTCTTCATAATTAAATTATTTAATTTTTTTCTAAAGTCATAAGTCTTCTATTAATTAAATAGTTTTTATTATTTAATTAATTCGTTGCTATCGTCATTCCTTCTTGATTAATTAATTAAATTTTATTTATTTAATTACGTCACTAATTAAGTCCTTTTTTTCTAAAATTAAATAAATTCTTATTTATTTAATTTTCATCCACTTTCTACTATAATTAAATAATTATTTTAATTATTTAATTATTCATTAGCTTTTTCTCTCCTAAATTAAATAAATTTTATTTATTTAATTGGGTCCACTCATTTTTTTTTAAAAAAGGGGTAAAAACTTTATTGAAAATCAGAACAAAGCATTACATAACAGTAAAGGGCCAAAGCCCCAGGAACCAACATAAACTACAAGAAAAGCCAGGAACAAAATCACCCTTCCCCAATACCACTCCCATCCTCTGCAAGAATCCTCTCCAAATCTTGAAATAACTCATGGGAAATTTTCTCCCACCCATCAATCTTCCCACCATCTATATTCTCTGACACCCATTTAGCCAGACAATCAGCTGCCCTATTCCATTCCCTTGGAATATGGACATAAGACACTGACTCCATCAAAGAGCTAACCTGTAATATCTATTGCACCATCATAGCCAATTGCCAGGTAAAATCAAAAATCTTCTTTTCATGAAGTAAATTGACCAAGACCTGAGAATCAAACTCAAAAATAACCTTATGCCACCCTAAAGCATATGCTCGCTTCAAGGCATAGAGGATAGCCAAGCCTTCCATCCTATTGACAGTCTGTATCCCTTCATTAGCAGAAAAAATAAGAACCACTGATACAAAAGAATCCCTACCAACCCCGCCAATCCCAGCAGGTCCAGGATTTCCCCTAGATGAGCCATCCATATTAATTTTCAAAAAGCCAGCAGGAGGGGGCAACCAACTCCCCACCCTTTGAACTTTTTTCCTCACACACCTACCTCTTCTGACGCAAGCAGAAGCCGAAGATAGCCCCTGAATTCCCAACCGATCAACCATCTCAACATCTCCTTTCTCTAACAGCAACACAATCTCACCTTTAGCTTCGACAGTCTCCTAGATCATTCCCACAATTCTAAACCAAACCTATTGAATCCCTAATTTTTCACCCCAAAAGATTCTTCGATTCCTTTCCAACCAAACTTGCCAAAGAAGAAAGATGGGACCAACATACCAAAAATCCTGCAAGAAAGAGGCCGAGGAGGGGGGCCTCCCCAGACTAATCCAAAACTCAACCAGGGAGGAGGCATGAATGCATGGGCTTTTCCAAACACCCCACCAGAAATGCCAGAGCTGTAAGGTGAAGGGACAACAGAAGAACAAGTGAGGAGAGTCCTCCTCCCCACACCCGTAGAGAAACACCTAGATGGGCCTGAAAAACCTCTCTTCTGGATATTATCCCAAGTCAAACACCTATTCTAAGCCAAAGTCCAAATAAAGAAATTACAATTTGGCCAAGAAAAGTTATTCCAAACTTTCTTCCACCAATGAACCTCCACCCTTGCAATCTGTTGAGAAAGAAACTCCTGATACCCAGAAGAAACAGTGTAAGCACCCTTGGGGTTAGGAGACCAAGCCAACACATCCTCATCCATGAGGGAGCTACAGCTTCGAAAAGAAAGAATGTAATGAAGCTCAGCACACTCCTCCTCCATACCAACAACAGGCCATTCCTTTGGATTCTTCCATCTCACCTCCACCGACTGCCCCTGAAAGGAAAGAGACTTAAAGTCGCACACCTTCGACCATCCTGCTTCACAAAACCTCTGGAACAATGTAAGCAAATGAGGATAATGAGAAAAAATGGGAGGGTGACCATCCCAAGCATCATGCCAAAAATGCACCTCTGACCCGCTCTTGCAAATCCAGAATAAGCCACCCTTAACGAGCGCAGCCCCTTTCTTGAGAGTATTCCAAATCATAGATCCCTTCCCTGTCAAGCTATAATGAGGGATATCACTATGAGGAATCCCTGGAAAGTATTTTTGAGTCAAAATTATGGCCCACACCTAGTCCTGTTCCACACACCAATGCCAATACAATTTAGCAGCCAGAGTCGTACCAGATAGCAATGACTACCTTAACCCAAGACCACCAAACTGTTTTGGGCTACAAACAACATCCCATCTAACAAGGCTCCACTTGGAAGATAATAAACTACCAGCCCATAAAAATTGTCTTTCTAAGGAATCAAGATCCCTAACAAAGCCCATTGACGCCACCTGAATCATACACCTATAAAGAGGGAGAGCCTGAACCACATATTTGAGCAACTGAACCCAACTCGCAAAAGACAGCCAGCGAAGGGTCCAATGAGTCACTTTAACATGAAATTTTTCTAGAATAGCCTGCCAGGAATCCCTAGACTACCTACCAACTGAAATAGGAATCCCAAGGTAGGTCAGCAGGAGATCCCCAATCTGAAATCTGAGAATATGAGCAATTCTCCTCTGAATGGAGTACAGAGTGTAGACATCAAATAATTGTCATCTTATGATACCTTGTCACAACATTGCATCATTTAGACACCTTGTATCATGTTTTTCCCTAGGTATCCATGTCATCATATATTTAATTAAATAAATTTTATTTATTTAATTAAATTCATAATCATTTCCATCCATTTCTCTAATGTTAATTAAATAATTTATATTATTTAAATGATTAAATCATTTATATCCCTTCCTCTAATGTTAATTAAATAATTTATATTATTTAATTAATTAAATCATTTCCATCCATTCCTCTAATGTTAATTAAATAGTTTATATTATTTAATTAATTAAATCATTTCTATTAATTCTTCTAATGTTAATTAAATAATTTGTATTATTTAATTGATGAAATCATAAATCGAGCATTAATTAAATAAATCAAATATTTATTTAATTAATAAAATCTTTAAAATATCTTATCGCTTTCTTTCCAAAATTGAAACTCATGTGCATCTAATTAATTTATTTAAATTAGATAATTCATCAATTATCTTTCTCACCTTTTTCAGGATTTATTTCCTTTGAAAGATAATCAAAATCTTTCTATTTTTTTCACATCTTATCTTATCTTGTTTTAATTCCTTTAAAACAATAAATCAAAATCTTTCTATCTTTCGAAAATCTTATCTCATCTCATTGTTTTTCCTCTTTTGACAAAAATCAAATCATTATCAAATCTTATCAAGTCTTATCTCTGTCCACATTGAAAATCTATAAATCAAACCTTTCACAGGCAATTTGCATCGAATCTTTAGACATCCTTATGCTGTCAAAATCATTCTTCAATCGAATCTTCTTCTAGCATATTCACTCTGTCAAAATTATTCTTCAATCGCTATCTATCATCTTCATCAGGTTGTTATGCTGTAGAATTGAGCAACCAACATTCCTCTACAATCAACCTTTGAAATCTTCCATCCTTGTGCAGGTGGAGAAGAGCCATGGAGATCAATCAACACTAGTTTGAAAATGGGTTTGCAGTTTCTTTGTTTACTATTTTTATTTTCATTCTAGTTTGTACTTCATGGTGCTTGATAGGATTTAATTTGTTTATTGTCTTCAATGCATTTAAACTCTTTGGATTATCTACCTATCTACATTTTGGCACCTACCGTGGGGCCTTGCCCCATTTTTAACATTTATTTGCAGGTTTTATGACAGGATTTGCATTCTGGAATTCAGAATTTCGGAAAAATTTTCCATTTTAGCGCATTTGAGGGTTTCTGTAGCGCATCCAGGGTCTAACAGTGCTTTTACAGGTCTTTTGGCGCATTTAGGAGCTGTTTCGGCGCATCCAAGGACTGTTTTGGCACTTATAAGGAACAAAATGGCACATTTACTGTTTCATTAAAAAATTTGTAAAAGAAAAAAAATTTAGCGCATATGAGGTCTGTTTTAGTGCATACACTTCTGTTTCAACATTTTTTTAGTCAATCTTAAAATGCCCGTATCTTGGTCATTTTTTGGTCTTTTTCAGTATTTTTTTTTATTTGGGGTGGAATTTCATAAGCTATCCAATGGTGCTGGTTTTTATCAATGTTTATAGAGTTAAAGTTCTCAAATTTTCATATATTCTTCAAAAAATATGACTTTTGTTCTAATAGATTTTTAATTTGTTTCTTTTGTCCTTGTGACTTGTTGGTGAATCATAAAGAGTTGGAAAAGTGTTGGAATCAGTCACAACATCAATTTGGAGAGCGAAAATAACTAGGTGCACTCGTTTCATCCTTCATCTCTTAATCTTGTTTGTCACATCTTTCAATTTGGGACATAAAATCAAATATTGTTTGATCACATCATTGCAATTGGTTTAAAAAAAATCTTGTCTTCAATCACACTTCAAAAATTGGGTCTAAAATTAATCATTGTCTTCCATCACATCTTGATTTGGGGATAAAAAGAACAAGTGTTTGAATTTTTTTATAAACATTGCAATTTTTTTAAGGGAAATTAATCATTGTGAGTGTGAATCAAGTGTGTGTGTGATCACAAACACCTCACTTGGTTTTCTTTTGTCAAACCCTTTCTAGGAGGCCTGCTAGGGGATTTCATCACCCCTGGGGATGACCTCAATCGAAGTGTGAATCGAAAGACACGCTTGTTTGGAAGTTAAAATTTTGTCACTCTTGGCTAAGCCCCAAAGAACTTTATACCTTTGGGAAGTGAAGGTGAAGGGTGGGTTACCCCTTTCTCCCAGCTGTGTGGCAAGATTTTGCTTTCAAATCATCCTTAGTCAACCTTGTGCAGACTAGCTTGAGACCTAATTGGCCATACCCCACTTGACTAGTCATAGGGCTTGTTGATGTGTCTTCCATGTGTGCTTGTTTAATAATCATTATTACATTATTCAAATTTCAAAATTCAAACTTGCTTATGTGTCTTGCGTGAGTGATTTATGGTTGTACATGTGTGATTCATTTAAACATTGTCCAATCAAGCTAAAAACCAAACACATAAAGTCACTCTACACATTCTTCCAACACATTCATATCCAATCACCATCAACCCTAATCAATCCAAGTCTTCCAATCTAATAATTCCACATCATCACTATCACCAACCTAGTCTTAGTCACCAATTATCAAAATGGTCATAATCATAAACAAGCCCAAATCCATAATCCAAGGGGGAACAACTAAGAATTCCTTTGATGGAAATATGAATGTAACCTCTTCTCCAAAAAAAACATCATCCAAATTCAATATTTTTGATTTTTTTGAGAAGCCCAAATCTAAGCCATCAAATAAAATTGACCAATCTAATCCATCCACTTCTTCACATGCTAATTCCACATCAACACATCCATCAATATCACTGGAAGAACATAGGAGCCCAAGTCTACCTTGGCAAAAAAGTCAAGAGCCTTTAAGTCTTAATGCCACCTTTGACAAGGGAAATAGCAATCTAGCACATGCACCCTATAACTTTATCATACCATCATCCAATCAAAATCAAAATCCTAAGCCAACACCTTCCACCCCTACACCTCCAAAGGATGTGACCCAAGAGCTACAAGCAAGGAATCAAACATCGCCATGTCATCCAACTCATATGTTTGAATCTACTAAAGAGTCTTCAAACGTCATACCCATTGTTATAACACCATCATGTAGTCAACCCCTTGAGCCAATTCAAGAGTCATCCCCTTCCACTTCCATTCAAGCAAGCCAAGATTTATGTCAAGAGCATTATCCTAAACATGAGGAAACATTAACCCCTCATCCACACAAAGATCAACACCCTCCCAGTGATTCCATTCATAACATACCTAATACTATTCATGATCAATCTTTCATCTTTGATCAAGACCCCTTTTATGATCAAGAAGACCATGATGATCCCCTTAGCCAACTTTATGCATTCCATGGTCAAGAGCTTTCCACCTCACCCATCCATGATACACAATCATCCACTTCCCATGATGAGACATATGCCTCCCGAGCACACATAGAAGATCAAACAAATACATTGAATCTAAATGAACACAATTCTAAACAAGATCCTAATGGTCCTCCATCACCCACTATCGACCCCATTGCAAGTCCATCATATCCTATTATCCTTTCCACCCTCATTCATGAATGTTCCTCCTTAGAACAACAACAACCATTATCTTCCCTTTCTTCATTTTCTCCATCCAATAAGGAACTTGTGTCTAGTGTTTCACTTACACCTAGTCCCATTATACATTGCACACTCCAAAATATGAACCACCAAGGTAAAGGTCTAGATCTTCATGAACAAGGTATTTTGGAGCCTATATATGTATAAGTTCCTCCATGCTCTTATGGACGTGGGCATACATCTCAAGGACACCAATCTCAAGATGTTGGTATTTCCTCCATGCCTCCTAAGTCCACTTTCCATCATATAGCCTATCGTACACCCAAAACATATGTTGTCATTCCACCACCGTCATCCTATAAATGTCAAAAGTATGTGACCATACACCTTCCACCATTCATTCTACCACCATCACTTCCAACTCCTAATATCCCTCGATCCACTCTACCACCATTGCTTCCAACTCCTAATATCCCTCCATATAATCTACCTCCACTTCTCCCAACACCTAATATCCCCATTATCCAATCCCCTTATCCCTCCATCCATAAATACCCTAACATTCCTAATCATGACCAACAAATGCACACAGTGTATAAACATGAAGCTTCCACTCATTCCACCAAACCCAAGGGATTCAAAAGCAATAATTCCAATGCCTCTACCTATAAAGTCAAAAATCCTAAGGGTTCTTGTGCATTAGGACATCAATACAAAAAGTCAAAGAAAAATCCATCTAAAAAGTTATATAAGCCCATACCTCCAAAAGTAAAGGCCAAAACTAAAATGGTTTGGGTACCTAAGAAAAAAGAAATCAAGTCAAATGAGGCATTCACATCACAAAAATACCAACCATCCACTTCCATCCCAAATCCTCATTCCATTCAAAAGTCTCAAATTCCTAAAACCCACAAGCAAAATAAAAATCATAAAAATACTAAGTCTATGTGGGTACCTAAATCACTTCATCCACCGCCTCCTAAGAAAACATCTCCATTGCTTCCTACACCCCATCCACATCAAAAGCTTCAATGTTTATCACAATGTGTGCAACCATTGGTCATGATTCCCTTCCATTTCACAACAATTCCACATACCTCCATCTCCTCATCCTTCAACTACTATCCCACATATCTTCCCAATCACCTCCCTATGGTCCATGCTTTTGCATAAACCTTTCATCCATCCTTTTGTATAAGTCCTATACAATCCACATCATAATCCACTATTCCCCATCCATTCTTGCATAAGCCTTTCATAATCTGCCATCTACCTAATCCATCCCTTTCATATCATCCCTTACCAACATCTATGAGCATAATGGAACTTGACATGGTCCATGCAAGGACATCCATATCTAGTGAGACTACCACCTTTCATGGGACTAGAAACTTGAGTCACTCCTATCCATATTCCCTTTCCATCCAAAAAAAAAATTAAAGAGAAATCCCTTTGTCCAACGGTGAAAACCTGGTAAACAGGCGCCCTGGATAAGTACCATGATGAAAACCTAGCAAATAGGCATCATGCATAGGTTTATCTTCTATGTCACTTACACTTGGGGGCACAATGTCTTATCGATCCAACCTATCATTTTCATGTCATATCATTTCCATCCTACCTACCATCTTTAGCCATCATATTGAGTCTATTCATGCATACCTATTATATTGAGTCCATTCATCCACCCTTCTTCTTTTGATCTAGATGAAGATATAGGGGCAAAATGTTGAAACATGTTTTTTGGGTATCTCTTGACATACCTCATCCTTCCAAACAAGCCTATCATTATCCTATTGTCATAAGCTTTGTCATGAAAAATCCTAAGTATTGTACCTAGAATGGGGCATGTTATTCCTATGCGACATAGTCTTTGATGATCACATTCTTCCTCTCATATGATGCATCCATCAATTCCATTCACTATGACTTATCCTTTCCATCCATGCATATATCATGAGCCTTTTATCCCTTATCCCATCACCCACCCTTTCATCTATCAATCCCATCTATCTCCTTGCACTTAGACTTGGTTTTCCCCTTGTCATTGGTATCTAGCACAAAGGCTACTCAAATTTTCATCCTTTGACACCTCCAAATATTTTCAAAAATCCAAAAAAATTCAAAACATTTCAGAAGTCCAAAAAAAATAAAAAATAAAAACATCTCAAAAGTCCAAAAAATCAAAACATTTCAAAAGTACAAAAAATCAAAACATCTCAAAGTCAAAAAAAATCAAAACATCTCAAAAGTCCAAAAAATCAAAACATTTCAAAAGTACAAAAAAATCAAAACATTTCAAAAATCCAAAAAATTCAAAACATTTCAAAATACAAAAATTAAAAACATTTGAAAATCCAAGACACAAAAAATCCAACAAAATCCAAGCAATAAAATCAAACCACATCACTTCTTCTCATCAATCTAATCATTATCATCAAAATCATTCCAATTCAATCAATTCCTCAATCCAATCATTCAACCATTCAACCAAATCAATCATCTTCCTCAAAAACATTGCATCCAATCAACTCATTCCAAGAAATAATCCAAATGCAAGTCAATTCTTAATCCATACCAATCAAGTCAATCAATCTTGTCAGATTATCTAATCGCATCCTTTGGTCTTGCTCCTAATCTTGTCATAAACCAAATCAAAGTCAATCAATCAAAATCAATCATCCTTGTGTTGATCTAGGGATGTCGCATTCCCCACAATGACAACACTATCAACATCATCAATAAATCAATAAATCAATGGTTTACAGCTTGACAAGGGCAATACCTTGTTTGTTTTTGTATCATTTGTGCATGCTTGCTTGCTTGCTTGTGTGTGTAATCATTTTATCTTGCATTTGTATCAAATCCATATCATTCCAGCTAATATTCATATCTTGTGTATGTTGGAATAACTATTTGCACTATCCTTTGCATCTAAGGTCATATCATACCTTTTGTGCATTAGGACTTTAATGCTCTAAGTTTACTTCCTCATACGTCTATACAAGGC
>VDFB02323525.1:0-59621 GCA_007258455.2 Sequoia sempervirens
ATTTTTGGTATTTTGATTTGGGTTTGGAGTTTGGGTATGTGTGATTGCTTGGCTTCATTTTTGGTGGAGTTTGGAGGTGTTTTGAGGTTGTTTCAGAGGTCTGGTTTGCATTTCCATATTTTTGGAAATCACCATTTTTGAGAAGGTTTGAAAATGAAATCCGCTCATAGCTCCATGCACACTTGGTCTTTCGTTCTGGCTATTTTCTTATTGGATTCCTCATGTTTGGGTGCCCATTTTCAAGTATTGATTTGCATTTATTGGTGAAGCATTGATTTTTAGAGCCTAGTCACCCTTTTTTGGGAGCCATGCCATTTTTGGGTATGTTGAAGTTCAGGTCTACTACAATAGAGGTTTGAAGTCATGCCATTTCGGGGTGGTTATCACTTTTTCTTTGCAGTGACGAAGTCTAGAAAGGTTTCATATATGTCTCTGTTCACTCCATGATGAAAGCTTGCAATGTATGATGAATTCAATGACTGTGTTGGCTCAAATCGAGTCTGCAACACATTTGTATCCTGTTTGATATACATTTCTTTAAGTGTGAAAATACTATAGTCTTCATTATTTCAATGTCTTGTTATGAATCTATTTGAAAAGAAGTTCTTTATTGTATTTCCTGTCATGTTCTATTCCCTATGTACTCTTATGAATGATACAGAACACATGAAACAACAAGCATTACAATCAACAAACAAAACCATCAACAAACAGAGAAAACTCAAAAACAAGGGGTGTATGTTACAGTGGTATTAGAGCCACTCTTTCCTGCCAACTTGTGTTAATTTCACATCATCGAGTAACTTTCTATCTCAATAGGCCAACGGAACAAAAGCTATATCATGAGTTAAAGAAAGGACATTGCAGCCCCCACCTATTCCGGAAGGTCAAACAATCTCAGGACTTCTTAAGGCTCATTGGGAGACTTCACAGGGTATAGAGATTCGTCAGGATCCATCAGGTGAAGGGGAACGTACTATAGGAAAGATGGCTGAAAGGGCTAAAAAGGGGTAAAGGTAGATCAGGTTTAGTTAGTCTTGGTTCTAGAATGGAGAAGAATTTTGACACTATGATGGACATGATGTCTCAACTATTGGGAAAGACTGGGTAGAATATAGTGGTTAATGCTTCCTATGACACTACACAGGGCAACCCAATGCATAATGGAGATAGCAGTTCCATGTATTAGTAGGGTGGAAATGGTGGACAACGTACTACAATGGGGTCTAATAACTTTTCCTGACCTTTCCAACGTACATTCCTTACCAAGGACACACCACAACATGATCAAGACGCTTCCTTACCCTTTGTGGATAATCTAAGGGAAGCACATGCAGAGTATGACACTCTTCTTGAAGCTATAAAGAGCACTTATCTTATGATGAGTTTTTGGATCAGAAGAGGAAGAGAGGTGGTGGTAGAGCTAACTATAGAGGACCAACAATTCAGAGGGACTTACAACAGGCCATTGGCAAGGTAACACTTGCCCACTTTGGTGGTAGTGATAAGTGCATAGTTAGGGCTTGGGTATAGAAGCCATATAATTACCTAGCTCTTAGATTGATGGTGGAGGATGAGGCAATTAAGTTTTCCACTTTGCACCTTGATGGAGTAGCACATGAGTGGTGGTACCATGGCCTTGTCACCTTGGGCCACTAGTCTATAACTTCCCATGATGAGTTCACCACTAAGCTTATTGAGAGGTTTGATAGGGACCCAAAGTTGCATTTTAGAGAGTTGGCCTAACTGAAGAAATATGGTACAGTAGAGATATACATAGCAAAGTTTCAGAGGCTTTTAGTGATGGTTATAGGGATTACAGAGAGGAGATTGGTGGTTTTATTACGTGAGGGGCTTATGGAGCCACTTAAGGGGTGGATTAAGGCCTTTGACCCTCCAATCTTGCAAGAAGCTATGAAGAAAGCAAAGAGCATGGAGTGGGCTGCCCCTAAGTCAAAATTTCAGTCCATGCCATTCTTACAAAAAAGGGATAAGAGGCCATATACTAAGGACACCAATCAGCAGAAAAAATTAGTCACAAGGTTGGATGGAGACACACTTAATGACTTGAAATGAAAGAATCTATGATTCTCATGCAAGGAGCCGTGGAACCCAGGGCATAAGTGTGCAACTAAGGGCAAAGTAAATATGATTGAGTACTATTCAGCTAAATATTCTTCATCAGAAAGTTCAAACTAGCAATTTGATTAAGAGGAAAAAGAAGAGGAGTCTCCTAAAGAGGCTGAAAAAGTGGAGACAAAGGAAGGAAAAATTTCCCAACTATATAGCTTTCAAAAGAATGAGTCCTTTCACATTAGAGGAGTCTTGAATGGGCAGCGCTTAGTAGCTTTGATTGACTCAGGCTACGCATAATTTTATTGACGAGGGACTTGTTGCACACAAGGGTCTCCAGACATAGGAGGTTGACGGGTTTAGAGTGATGGTTTCACTATTACTTGTACTAGTATGATTATTCAGTTCAGCCTTCAGTTGTGTAATTATGAAATCAAGGATGACTTCTATGTGGTTAGCATTGGGGACACAAATGCAATGATGGGCATTTAGTGGTCGCGTTTTCTAGGTGAGATCACTCAATTTTCAGACTTTGGAGGTGAAGTTCAAATCAGAGGGTAGGAATGTTGTATTGAGAGGGATATCAAATAGTGGGCCTCGTGTTGTTTCTTTCAAACGCATGGAGAGGCTTTTCAGGCACGATCAGGTGGAGTGGGGCAGCGAAGTGCATAGTAATGCCCACAGTTACATAGGAGGAGAGGTGTTCCTATCGACCCGACATTTAGGCTTTTCTATCTAAGCGAAACAAGGTTTTTGGCAGTATACCTCCAGGTAGGCCTCCTGATAGGGGTATTGAGCATGGCATTGAGTTAGAGGAGGGGGCCAAGCCCGTTACCACTACACCATACAAGCACCCGAAGAGACATAAGGATGAGATTGAGAAGGCAATCAAGGAGTTTTTGGACATGGGACACATTAGGTAAAGTAAGAGTCCATTTTCTTCTTTAGTGGTGTTAGTGAAGAAGGATGGGACTATGCACATGTACATAGACTACAGGGAACTTAATAAGAAGACTATCAAGAACAGGTACCCCATCCCACGGATTGATGAGTTCATTGATGAGCTTCATGGAGCAATCTATTTCTCTAAAATAGACTTGAGGTCTGGTTACTGTCAGATCATAGTTAGAGAGGACATTGAGAAGACAACGTTCAGATGCCATTATGGTCACTTTGAGTTCCTTGTTATGCCCTTTAGATTGACTAATGCTCCTGCTAAATTCTAGTCATGCATGAACAAAATATTTAGTAAACAGTTGAATAAGTTTGTTTTGATATTTTTTGATGATATTCTCATTTATAATAGATCATGATAGGAGCATTTGAGGCATTTGGATGAGGTGTTGAGCATCTTGGAGAGTGTCCTTGTATGCAAAGGTTTCTAAGTGTGAGTTTGGCATGACTGAGTTGTATCTTGGACACATAATTAGTTCTAAGGGAGTTAGCATTGATCTTGAAAAGATCAAAGCTATACTTGATTGGCCTCCACCCACAAACCCCACATAGTTGAAGGGGTTCTTTGGGCTTTCAAGATTCTACAGGAGGTTTTTCAAAGAGTTTTCACAGTTGGCTGCCCCACTCACTCATTTAACCAAAAAGGGAGCATTTGTTTGGTTTGAAACAGTGCAAAAAACAGTTGATGAGTTCATGCCCAGTATTAGTGATTCTAGACTTCTCCAAGCCATTTGAACTTGAATATGATGCCTCAAGTGAAGGCATAGGAGCTGTCCTTATGTAGAGTAAGCATCCCATAGCATTCGAGAGCAGGAAGTTGAGAGGAGAGAAAGCTTACTCCATTATGACAAGGAGATGTTGACAATCATGCATGCCTTAGCCAAGTTCAAATAGTATCTTGTTGGGGGCATATGTGTAGTTAAAACTGATCATAACAACCTTAAATAGTTCCTCAATTAGAAGGATCTCAATGAGAGGCAGCAGAAATGGGTAAGCAAACTTCAGGGGTGTGCCTTTGACATTGAATATGTCAAAGGTGTTGTACCCAAAATAAATTTTTGCTTCAAAGAGACATTTTTCTTAAAATAATCTAGATCATGTAAAAATGTTGTCAAAAGTATGTTTTAGGTCAAACAAAACACAAGGTTTTTGTGGGTTTGTGTCAAGGAAGATACTTGCAAATTTTGGAAAATTTGAAAATTAGGGTTTCAAACCCCTGTTTTAGGAAAACCCCTAAAAATAGGACCTTCCCAAAAATGATTGAAAATGATTTTGATAGGATAAACTGACTTCACAATCATATTGGTCAAGTCAAAATCATCAAAAAATATGTTTTACTCTGGTGGGTCTATTTTCATTTTTCAGGAAGCAAGCTAGAACCTCCATAGCCATTAATGGCAGAATGGCCAACACCAGGTGGCGAAATCTAAGCCTTGAAAACTTCAATGAAGAAACCATGGCAAAAATGCTCGGAAAGATGCTCTGTGACGGAGGGGATTTTCAAAAGTGAAAAATGCTGAAAATTGGCTAAGTGTGGAGAATGCACGCCTTGCTACCAAGAGGAGGCTATGTAGTCAAATGCCTTAGTCATTTTTCCAACACCCGTACATGCATGGCAAAGGTGATTGCTAGGATGCACCCATCCGTGTCATCAACAACAATGCTCAAATCAGTCACGATGCACGACGAACGTGAAGTGCAAGGAGAAGAAGATTTTCAATGAAAATGATGAAGTTGTGGTCAAAAGAGCCCTTGCTGACTAGAGGTGCCCATGAGTTCAAGAGGTCAAGGGCAGTCATCAAGTGTTGCCTAGACAGTCATCTCCTTTGTAATTCTGCCAGTTTTACGACAGATCATCAAACAAGTCCAACAAATCCATCAAACGTCGTCAAACGAAGGCAGAGGCAAAAGGTGTTGAAAGCAAAAGTCATAAAAAATGGTAGTCAAAACATGAAAAAAGAGCCCCTGTTGACCAGGGGCGTCCAAGCATAAGACCATCTTTAGTTTTTGATCAAACTTATCTTCAGGTGATCTCTTCGGCGTCAGCTCAGCTTTGCAACAAACTTGTCAGCCAACCCGCGAGACATATCAAACGACAACTGTTGATCGTCAGAGCATGCACAATCAGTGAAAAATCAATGCATAACAAGGCAAAAGCACCCTTGTTGGCCAGGGGCACCCTTGAATCTGAGGCACCTGATGAAGTTTCCAACCGCTGCTGTCTACATGGCATCTGCTTAGCTCTCTCTCAGCTTCACTATCAATCCAGCTACACGTCCACAGGACTTGTCAAAAAATCAGAGGTAGAGATCAAGCAGAAGACACCTAACGGTGAAAGCTAAAGGAAGAATGTCAAGAAATTGGCTAAGTGTTGGTCAAAAAAGCCCCTACTGAAGAAAGGCGCCCATCTTTTTGGGCAGTCAGATGCTGTCTGCAAGCTTAGTGACCTCCAACATGACCTTCTCCATTCTGATCAACCTCAACGACGACACCGTCAGCGAAGACAACAGATGCATCGGGCACTTGACGACAGAGATCAAACTAGGGTCAGTCTTGAAGGTTGGCAACATGAAAATCATGAGTCAAAAAGCCAAACCAGGGGCGCCCTTGAATTTGAAGGACCTAAACAGACTTTTAGGAGTTGAGAAACCAGTCATCCTTTCTAGGACTGAGCTGGTTATCCATCCCACGTTTCAGCGAGATCATCAAACTCATCAGTCAGCGATGATCTCAGATTAGAACAGAAAGGGTCTAAAATGATAGAATTGAAGAACAGTCAAGAAATTGACTAAGTCTGAGGCCAAAAGCGCCCTTGCTGGGAAAAGGCGCCCCTGATTTGAAGGCATCAAATTCAGTCTTTGAGCTTTTCAGCTCCCAAACACATTTTAATCAGGGTTGTTCCATCTCAAGAGTGAATCTGTCAGCATTAGGTTAAGATCAACTGAATGACCGGGAGCAAGGATTGAACAGAGGCACTTTAGCATAAAAAAATGATGAAAAAGTGTTCAACACTCAAGAAGGACGCCTAAAAAGTCAAAGAGAGATTTGTTGACTTGAGTTAGATATTTTGGAGGCAAACTTGGCCAAAACGTCCCATAATCAGTGGAAATAAGTCTTTAGAACTCCAAATCAAGCGAAATCAGTCTTCAATCATGAGTTGGGACCCATACTTGATGCATTTAGGAATCAATCACTATATGATCAAGCTAGGCATCCCATTTCATTATTTTCTTTTGAAGGTTGAAGGCTAAAACAACAATTTTCTCTCCAAAGGCGTGTTTTCAAGATCTGATAGAGGGTTTTGACCATTCTTCATTATTTTTTGAAGAACAACAACACAAAGGCATAATTTCTCAGAGGTTGCATCTAGAGGTAGATTTTTCCAAGAAGGCAACAAATAACTTCCACTCTTCCTCTTGTCTTCTTCCTCTCTTTTGTCTTAAACTTTTTGCATGTCACAAAAAATAGCAAGCTATCATAGATCTGGCCAACTGGGTATGATTAACACAATTTTCCAGCAAAACCCATCTCTTCAAATTTTTTAGAAACAACAAACTTGCTGCCCCTATTTTTAGGGGTTTTTATGAAAAAGTCACAAAATAAAAAATCTAACGAATTGGGTTTGTTTAGCATTGAAGCACAAACAAAACCCATGTGTCAAATTTTTTCGGAAAAATACTTCCCGGTGGGTAGCTATTTTTAGGGGTTTTCAGAAGTTGTCTGAACATATCCGTGTTTACAGTCAATAGTCAAGCTCTTCAGGACATAGTACTCTCAAGTTGAAATCAAGACCAAAATGGTCCTACTTCACGACTTTCTGAAAACACTCAACACGGACATGCATCAAATGAAGCCTGTAGTCAAGCTAGACGCCTTGGAAGGCGTAAATGACATCACCGTTCAATGAATAGCCAAATGCAGAAGGTAGTCATTCTAAACACAGAGCTGCCACTGGTTACTACCATGCTACCTTCCACATTCCATGTCAACAGGGCTGGATGATGCAGCTGCAAAGAAGATCGAATATCAAAAGCAGTTTGCAAGAGGCAGAAGAAGTCAATGCCTGGTTAGAAGAATTGTTGACTAGAGGTGGTGAGGTGTAAAGCACCCACCTAGGACGTCCTATCCTTCAAAATAGCATTAATAGTGACTCAAGTTAACTTGATGCCTCTTTCCAAGTTAATTCCATGTCCCACAGATCATGCATGTCAGATCCCACTAATTGTGGATGTCTAGTTTGACTTCCACGAATTATGGATCTCAGATCTCCACTAATTGTGGATGTCTACTTTGGAGGCACATTTTGTAATTTAAAGTTCACTTTTAGTTTGGTTTCAGTCAACTAAAGTAGACTTCTAGTTGACTGTTTGTTTAGTTTCAGTTAACTGAAGTAGATTTCCTTTTAACTGCTTGCTCACCTACTTTTAGACATAGGAATAAATCTTGCTGATTGGAAAGAACTGATTGTTAACTCAAGGAGATTTTAGGGTTGCCTACTCCTTTGAGTTATATAAATAAGAGCCTTGGGCTCATTATTTTGTAACTTTACTTCATGGCAGCAAAATGCTGAGCTCACAAGCCTTCATATTGTTCGCTTAGTATATGTTCTTGGATCATATTTGTGATAGTTAAACACCAAGTACAACTTGTGTTCTCTCTATTCAGATAGGTGCATCCAATTATTGTTCATGTGTTCTTGGTTTGATAGTAGCATGTGTGATTGTCTCTTTGACATAAGTTGCTGTCCCAACGTGTAACCTTTGGTGGAATATTGAGATAATAAATCAGGAGAGTTACCATGCCTTTGATCTAAAAATCTCAAAATTTTATCATTGTATGTTGTTATCAATAATCAGTTTTCTATCTACACCTCAGAAAGGTCTTGGTACCTCCTTAGGAATTTAGAAAGCTGGATTATCGTCCTTTTGTTGTTTCAAGTAGTTTATTTTTCAACCTACACCTTGGAAAGGTCTTGGTACCTCCTTGGGAATCCTGAGATATAACCTACCGTCTGGATTACTTGTGTGAATTTTATTTCAGTATAAATTTGGGAGTTTAGAGCCTTCAGATGCATCCTGGGAGACTAATTTGTCCCAGTGAACCAACCATACATTCCCGCTCCTATGCCCTCATGCTTTGTTTATCTTGAGGAGATAGGATAGATTAAAAGATAGTTTAGTTGTAGTTAAGATTTGCGAAACCAGAGAAAACCTTAGCTGCAATGCATTGTGTTTATGCACCCTCGTGTCCTGCCGCTGTGCGAAAAAGATGGGAACAGTAGTTACTTTATTTTTTACGCAAAATCAGCAACAAGAGGGATCTTCCCCTCCCAATTTGAAGAAGCAAACACTACACACTTGCAATAGATGACCGTTTCCAATAAGCACTCCAGAGGTGCTAATTGAAACACCAACAAAAGAGAAGAAGAATGTGGTGGCTAATGTGTTATCTAGAAGGCCACATCTATGCTCTATTTCAGTCATATCAGCAGATTGGAAGGAGAGAATATAGGCTGATTATGCTAAGTATGCACTTTCAAACAACATTCTTGATGGTTCATTACAGGATGATAAGTATCAGGTAAGGGATGGTCTCATTCATTACAAGGATAGACTATGGTTAGTTCCTGAATCTAAGGTGAAAGTGCACATTTTCAAGGCTTTTTATGACATTCCTATGGCTGGTCATTTTGGATATCATAAGACATACAGGCAGATCCGTGAGAGATTCTCATGGAAAGGGATGAAGGATGACATTCTTAAGTATGTTCCTGAGTGTCAAGTATGCCAACAAAACAAAAATGAGCATACTTATCCTACTGGTTTATTGCAACCTCTTCCCATTCCAACTTAGAAGTGAGAAAGTATATCGATGGACTTCATTATAGGGGTTCCCAAGGTGCAAGGGAAGGATAGTATATATGTGGTGGTGGATTGATTTACTAAATTTGCTCACTTTTTTGCCATATTAGTAGGGTATACAATGGTACAAGTGGCAGATTTATTTTTTTAGAGAGGTGTTTAGGCTTCATGGAACACCCAAGACCAACATCAGTGATAGGGACAACAAGTTTATGAGTTTGTTTTGGTAGGAGTTATTTAGATTATGTGGTATGGAGCTGACCCCTATCACTAGTTATCACCCTCATATTAATAGGCAAACGAAGGTGGTGAATAAATGGGTGGAAAGTTACCCGTGCAACTATGTTTTAGGGTGGCAGAAGGCATGGGTTAAGTGGTTACACTTAGGAGAGTTTTTCTGCAACTCTACCTTCCATATGTCTATCAAGATGCCTTCATTCATGGCATTATATGGCTATGAAGCTCCCAACTTCGTTGATTTACTTTTTGGAGATTGCAGGTTACCCAGAGCCAAAGATCTTCAAGAGAGTTAGGATATCATGAGGTCTCTAAGAGAGAATATACAACATGCTCAGAATCAATAGAATTTGTATGCTGATCAACATTGTATTGAGTGGCTTTTGAGGTTGGAGACATGGTATATTTGAGGTTGCAACCTTACAGGTAGTAAGCCTTGCTTTTATGGTCCATTTAGAGTCACTAGGAGGATTGGAGAGGTGGCCTATGAGTTGGAGCTACCTGCGAGTAGCAAGGTGCATAATGTCTTCCATGTTTCTCACCTTCAGAAGGCACTTGGTCAAAATGTGGTTCCTTCTACAAAGTTGCCTCCTTTGGATGAGGAAGGCAAGTTGATATTAGTTCCTGAGGCTGTGTTGGAGGTCAGGGAGCGTACTTTGCGGAGGAGGGTGATTAAGGAATATCTGGTGAAGTGGAAGAATTTGCCAGTGGAGGATGCTACTTGGGAGAGTGAGCAGATTTTATAGCATCCAGAGTTGCGATTGCTTGAGGACAAGCAATCTTGGGGAGGGAGGACTGTAATGTCCCCTTCTTGCACTTGAGCAGTAGGAGTATTCCATAGCCTATTCCAGAGTTCTCGTAGGCTAAGTGGAGTTGGTTAGGAGACTCAAAGCCAGTATTGGGCTTTGTGGTGGTTTTCAATAGGACTTTCTATTTTTAGCAATGGCTAGTTTTCAGTACTTACTATTTATAGTAAGTCACAGTGCATCTCAATGTACTTTAGTTTTTGTGCCAGTTTGTTATTTGGGGAGAACTTACTATTTTTAGTAGTTGCTATTTATAGTAAGTCTATTTTGGGTAATTAGCCTAGGCCCATATTGCTCCAACAATGTTGTTTCCTGTTTTGGCATTGGTGAGTCTAAGGTTGATTTAATTGATATTTGCTTTTCTTCTGTCACTTAAGTTATTTTTAAAAAGTAACTTTATGACTTAAGTGAGGGTCAAGGGGGTCATCAAAAAAGCACCTTGGTGCCTATAATGAAATAACATTGTTTTAAAATCCAAATATTAAGCCTCTAAAAGTGGATGCCAAACTCAAGGGAGACATAAGGAAATTAAAATAAATTTGAAAAGCTCCTAAAGGGGGCGTAGGGTTTTGGAGGGAAAAGTAAGTTCAAACCTAAAGTTGTCCTAATTTCTTCCCTTCTATAAAAGTATCTCTTTGGCTTTCATTTCATCTTCTATTTGGCAACATAACACGATGTTGCTGGAATGCTTCTAGAGTTCTTTGGTTGCGTGTTGAGGATGGAAACCCTCACCGTTTGGAGCTGGTTTTGGTGGTGAAAGATCCACCCTAGCCGGATTGGAGTGGTTCTATTCAAGGATCACCTTGTGCATCAACAAAGTTCTGATTTTTAGTGATTTTGTGGTGAAAAGATGAAGATATTTTTGGTATTTTGATTTGGGTTTGGAGTTTGGGTGTGTGTGACTGCTTGTCTTTGTTTTGGTGGAGTTTGGAGGTGTTTTGAGGTATTTCAAAGGTCTAGTATGCATTTCTAGATTTTAGGAAATCACCATTTTTGATAGGGTTTGAAAGTAAAATCTGCTCATAGGTCCATGCACACTTGGTCTTCTATTCTGGGTATTTTCTTATTGGATTCCTCATGTTTGGGTGCCCCTTTTCGAGTATTGATTTGCATTTATTGGTGAAGCATTGATTTTTAGAGCCTAGCCGCCCTTTCTTGGGAGCTGTGCCATTTCTGGGTATGCTGAAGTTTAGGACTACTACTACAAAGGTTTGTAGTCATGCCATTTCAAGGTGGTTATCACTGTTTCTTTGTAGTGACAGAGTCTAGGAATGTTTCATATATTTCTATGTTCACTCCATGATGAAAGCTTGCAATGTATGATGAATTCAATGACTGTTGGCACAAATTAGGTCTGCAACACATTTGTATTAGGTTTGATATACATTTCTTTAAGTCTGAAAATGCTATAGTCTTCATTACTACAATGTCTTGTTGTGAATCTATTTGAAAAGAATTCCTTTATTGTATTTCCTGTTCATGTTCTACTTCCTATGTGTTGTGACCTTTTCACACATCACCCCATTCAAAATGGGGACCCCCTAATTTTTGCTCCATTCGGGTCTTTTGGCTTTGGTTTTGCGTCTCTCTCTCTCTGTTTCCTCTGTGTTTCCGGTGATGTACCTATCTTTTGACCTGGTTTGAAATTTTGATTAAGTCTGGAGTGAATTTTTATCAAATTAGGTTTTTCCTTCTTTAGGCTAATTTGAGGTCAAATTGAGTTGGCAAATTGAAATCTGAGCTTGGAATTGCAATCAAGAGGCTTCAGGTAGGTTCCTGTTAAATTTTTAGTAAGTACTCAATTTGGGACCTTTTCCTTAGGACTTTTGAAATTCTGACTGTTACACCACGTTTAGGACCCTTCAAAGTGCTTACCTGCAAAATTTGAGCAAATTTTGACAACTTTCTATTTTTAGCAGTTCTGGATTCGGGAGCAATTTTTAGGGTTTGCATGTATGATTTTTCAATGCATTTCTGGATAGTCCTTTTGGGTTTTTCGAGAGCTTTGCGATGGTATGACATGCAAGTCAAGTTGATGACTTACTATTTTTAGCAGGTACCCGCATGCAAGCCAACTTTCTGGGTTTTTCTGGGTGTTTTTGAGATCTCTTGGGCAGTATGACATGCAACCACGTCCGGCAATCAGTTGATCACCTTTTCAGGCACTTACTATTTTTAGCAGGTTCACTCCAACAACCCCCAGATCTTCAGTTTCACGAACAAAGCAATCTTGAATGGAAATGGAGTCAAACGAAAGTCAGTTGAGGCACATGCAAGTGAACTTAGGGTTTCCAACTTTGGTGCCTAAAATGAGGGGTAAAACTCGAGAAAAGTGAAAAACTAATGTATCCCATTGCAATCAGCATCTTTCAAGGAATCTTTTGGTCAAATTTGAGCGCAATTTGCATACATACTATTTATAGTAAGTCACCTCCAAAACAGGGCTAAAATTAGCAGGTTAGCACGAGAGGAAAGTGTGAACAGGTTAGTTAAGTCATGAGGATTATGTGGAACAAATTTCAAGTCAAGAGGAGTTGCAAAAGTTCGAGAATCAAGGAGTTACTAAAAATAGACAATGAGGGTGAGCAGGTTGAAAAATTGGCTAAGTGCTCAGATAGGCTATAAGAGGGAGACAGGAAAGCACAAATTTTGTCTGAGGCATCACCACCTCCAAAGTGCGCCCAGCCTGAACACCCCTCTAAATGCGCCCTCAGGTTGGAGAAAAAGTTTCTAAGGCATAGACATGAAGAAGACCCCTCCATATGTGCCCAAGGTAGCAGGGTGGCATCAAAAAGTTTCTTAGTCACAAAATGGAAGCACCACCCCTAATATGCGCCCAAGGTGTAAGAAGGCTTGAAATTTTGCTAAGGCAATAAAAATGGAAGCACAACCTCCTAAATGCGCCCAAGGAAGGAGTTAGATGCAAGAAAATTTTCTAAAGCAAAGAAATGGCATGACCCCACCCTAGATGCGCCCAAGGCAAGCAAGAGGTTTGGAAAAGTTTCTAAGTCAAAATAAGAAGTAGAGGACCCCAAATGCGCCCAAGTTGAGAAAGGAGGTATAAAATTTTTCTAAGGCACAACATGTGAAGCATACCCATCTGTTGTACCCAAACCAAATTTTTTGCTTCATCAAGGCATTTTGCATTTAAAATTCTAAACCTTGCTAAAATGTTGTAGAATATAGTTTTGGGCAATATCAAGCATGGAGTTTTTGTCAATATTTTGTCAGTCAAAGTCAGTTTTATTGGACAGAACCTGAAGCAGAGACTCAGAATGGAGCTTTTCACGATGGAGGAGCATTTCACGACGGCATTTGACGTTGCACATGATGATTTTAGTGATCGAGACGGAGTTTTCAGTGGTTATTTATGAAGATTTCTCAGAGAAAAGCAGAAAAGCGCAACTACAGCCCAGGGGCGCCCAACTTTTTGAAGGTCAAGATCTTGTTGAAAATGCTCATGCGTACAGTCAATCTCTTCTGAATCAGTCTGGCTATCCGTTGAGCTATCCAACGAAGCTTTCCGAGATCCGCAGCTCCGGCAACTAATGACAGAAGTTGAAATTCCCAAAGTTCTAGAGATGAGAAATTTGTCTTTTTCAAGCAAAAGCCCAAGTATAGCTTGAGGGCGCCCATCTTAAAAAGGGGGTAAATCTTGGCATTTTCGATAATGGATACAGTCAATCTATTCTCAACTAGTCTGCTCGTCCAACGAGATATCAAACGCAGTCATCCGAGTTTCAGAACTCTGGCAGCGGTCGTCTGAAGATCAGCTTATAATGGAGTTTTCACGTTTCTGAGCTTCTCTGTTGATACCCAGTGCAAGTACAGCCCAGGGGCGCTGGTTTAAAGGACCCTTCAGATGCCAAAATTTGCAGACAGAGTCTTCCTAACATCAGTAATACTCTAGCCCAGCTCCGCGATGCACCATCCTGCTTGTCAATCCGACGTTCCAGGTGATCGTGGCGGAGATTCTACTAAGCACATAATTTCACGGGCGAACCAACAAAAGATTTTCAGTGTATTTCCACAGTCTAGAGGCGCCTAGCCTTTAGGCCTGTCAGATGAGCTCGTTCGCGTTCAAAGTCTTCACGGCTATTGAGCGTAATCATTTTATCTATCCAACGAGCCTAGCCGTCAGCCTTCGGAATTTGGCAAACGCTTGTACGTGCGAGGTCTTTAGTGTAATACTGCAAAGTGAGGACATCCAGAAAATGGCCAAGTCTGGAGCGGTAATTTTAAATAAAATACGCACTAGAGTTTTTGAGGTCTTAGAAGTAGTTTTCTTGCTTCGTCACCTCCAGAGACTTCTCTTGTAGGCCCTTCTGGCTGTCCGTTAAAACAGATAGTGCCTGAATCGGGTCATCCCAGCTCCAGATATCAGAGGTCAAAGTAGGGTACTTGGATGAAAGTTCAATTTTCGTCAAAATGACATCAGTGCAACTAAGAGCCAGGGGCGCTTTTACTTTTGAGGCCCTTAACACAACTTTTAGATGTCGTGCATATACTCGTTGGATGCAGAATGTCTCCAGGCACGCAGTGAGCTTTGTTTCTTGTCAGCAGGGTTCACCGTTTGCCGTCAGCAGCCGTTTGAAGTGTCAGATGGCAGTTTAGGAAAATGGCTAAGTCTGGAACCCGTAAATGAATTTAATCAGGGGCGCCTAATTTTTCAGGGGGTTAAACGATGGATTTTGCAGTAGTGTCTCCCAGCAGACATTTCTTCCTTGTTCAGTAGGCTTCCCAATGAATTCTCCAGATCAGTCTCAGCATCACCTGGTCATTCAGAAATTAGTGTCGAAGTTGGCCAGTCGTGACTTTTCCGTCAGCTATAAAATAGGAAGTTAATAAAAAGTGAAGCATCTTGAGCAAATGGACGCGTATGAGCTCAAGAGATGACTTTTCGGAATCGGTGAATCCCTAAAGCTTCATCCGAATTGTCAACTGAAGTTTGATAATATTTAATATTTATTATTGCATTTTAGCATTAAATGGCGATTTTCTTAAGATTGACGCCCTCTTTATGCTAAGTTCTCAAATTGCATGATGATGAATATTTTATTATTATTTATTTTTGAACTCCGAGTCAGTGGCAGTTCAACTGAAGGGCGACCAATTGGAAGGCTTCTATTTTCATCAGGGTTTTAAATCTTGCAGTTGCCAGATTGATGCGAATTTCATCATGTTTAAGTATGGCGCCATCTTCATTTATTATTCATAAAGCTAAAGAGAAATTCGTTTTTCTTAAGAGAAATTCATATTTTTCAAGCAAAATTCGTTTTTCTTCAAGGCAAAGGCGTATTTTCAAGCAAAATTCGTTTTTCTTCATTCACAAGGCGTATTTTCAAGGGAGATTCGTATTTTTCAAGGCAATTCATATCTTCAAAGTCAAAATTCGTTTTTCTTCAAGCAAAGGGCGAATTCTTTCAAAGCAAAGGCAGATTTCTCATCTATTTGCAAAGGTGATTTCTCCAATCACATTCTTTTGCAGGTTAAAAGTTCACGATTGTCAGCAATTTGAAGAATTCAAGGGCGATTTTCATTGGCGATTTTCATTGAAGAAGAGCATACAAAAAATGTCTTTTTCCTCCTTGGTTCTCAGATTTCTCTCAGTTTTCAATTCGCATGTTCCTGAAATTGGCAAAATTCAACAAGTCTCAGCATCTGGATCATTTCTATATAGCTTCCTCGAATTAAAATCGTGCGTTTGATTTTTCAAGAATTTTTAACTTCAGAACATTCGTTTTTGAGTTTCTAATTTTCTCAACTGAAAACTCTTTGCATGGTCGAGTAGAAGCCAGATTTTCACATTTCTGATGTTTTGGGTTGTCTTAGAATCTTTTTCTGGACAAAACCCATATCTCAGATTTTTGCCGAAAATAACTTTTCAAACAGGTTATTTTTAGTCTCAGCAGGCTATTTTTAGTTTTCCAGAAAAGTTGTCAGAATATAGCTGTGTTCACAGTCAACAAGGGAGTTTTACAGAGTGCAGTACACACAGATTGAATTCAAGACCAAATCGGTCTTAATTCATGACTTCATCAGAGAAGCTGAGACCGATTTGTATCAAGCGTATTCGAAGGGTTGACAGGTGTAGTTACTCAAGTTCACATGATTGCATGCCTCGTATGGCTGATTGTCTTCCAAAGTCGGTTTAGAGGGTTGATACCGTTGGAGTTTTGCATGTGCAGCAAGTTCATTTGCATTTTTCACAACTAGAGTGTGCGCAGTCAAACCTCACAGTTTCGTCATGCCAAAGCGTCAGAAGCATCAAGTTGCAGAAGAGATAATGGCCATCACTTCAATTACGGAGCCGCCAAAGTTACCAGTCAGTGAAATGCTAGTTTTAGTGTGCAAAGATTGCCAAGATTGCTCAAGTTGCTGACATTCAGATGCTGATGCAGTTGACAATCTCGTTGAGGGATTGATTGCTCGAGATCACACATAGTAGACTTCAGTTCCTACCTCTCAGGATAGACATTACACACACAAGTTGAACTTGGTGTTACCCTTTCAAGTTAACTCGATGTTGTCATCACATGCATATCTATTCTGAGATTTGCCTTATTTACTTGGAGTTTTATTTAGGGTTTTACGTTAACTGATGGTAGTCTTCCAGTTAACTTGCTTTCAATAAGGACGTGCATGCTGCACAATTGTCCATTTTTAGATTAGATGTTTGGTTAGCATGGTAGTTTTCCAGGTTGTATAGTTTACTTCATTAGGGTTTGGCAGCAAATCTTGCATGCATTGCAAGATGTAGATGACTCAAGGTGATTTTAGGGTTCCCTACACCTTGATGTATATAAATAAGAGCTTTTGCTCATTTGTAAATAACTTTTGCTTGAGAGAGAAATATATGCTGCGCCTACCTTGCCCTCAATATTGCTCTTTTGGTATTTGTTCATGTGTCTTCGCTATTACGATTAATTGTTATGCCACATAGGGTTTCATGCAATTGTAATGGTGAATTCTTTCTGTTTTGTACAACTTTACCATTATGATCAATTGTTATGCCACATAGGGTTTCAAGAGGTTATGATGATAAATCTGTTTTGTGTATCTTTACCATTGTGATCAATTGTTATGCCACATAGGGTTTCAAGAGATTGCGATGATAAATCTGTTTTGTGAACCTTTTATCATTATGATCAAGTGTTATGCCACATAGGGTTTCGTGAGATTGTGATGATAATCTGTTTTGTAAGTCTTTACTATTTTGATCAAGTGTTATGCCACATAGGGTTTCATAAGATTGTCATGGTAAATTCTTAAATCTGTTTTGTGCCCAATAAACTTGTCTAGATTGAGCTGATAGAACAAAGAGATAATCGTTAGATTACTTTTCTTTTTCAAGCAAGCCAGCACTGAGGAGAGCTTCCCCTCCTAATTTGAAGAGCACTCATTGCGTAGTGTACATAGCTGTCCGTACAAACCTGCACTCCAGAGGTGTTAGATTTTACGCCAACACCATCCAAATGCGCCCTCAACATGATGCCATTTAAACATGCCTCAAGGAAGCTTGAAAAATTCCTAAGTCAAAAATTTGCTCGACCCCCCCTTACATATGCACCCAAGGTGTAAGGTGGCTTGAAATTTTGCTAAGGCAATGAAAATGGAAGCACCACCTCTTGAATTCTTGAAAGTGGCTTGAATTTTGTCTAAGGCGTTGGGAATAGCCCCCCACCCCTTCCCCCAAATGCGCCCATCTTGTGTAGGGTGGCATCAAAAAGTTTCTAAGTCACAAAATGAAAGCTTGACCCCCTAAATGCGCCCATCTTGTGTAGGGTGGCATCAAAAAGTTTCTAAGTCACAAAATGGAAGCTTAACCCCCTAAATGCGCCCAGGTTGAGAGGAGATGCATAAAAGTTCTAAGGCATTGGAAGTGGAAGCTTGACCCCTAGAATGCGCCCTCAAGAAGAAGTGGTTTGAAAATTTTTCTAAGTCATAAGAAGTGGAAGAAGACCCTCTTAAATGCGCCTAAATCACGAAGGGGAGGAATAAAAAATTTCTAAGGCATGAAAACATAACAAGACCCCTCAAAGTGCGCCCAAAAGGAATAGGGTGAGGAAAAGTTTCTAAGACACAATTTCAAGATACACAAGAGGCAAAATGCGCCCATGGAGTGTAAGATGGGCAAATTTTTTCTAAGGCTGAGAAAATGAAAGCACATGGGTCTAAATGCGCCCTAGAAGAAGTAAGGTAGAATAAAATTTTTCGAAGGCAAATGAAAATGAAAGAGGACCACTCAAATGCGCCCAAGATAAGTAAGTGCCAAGAAATTTTTCTAAGACATGGAAAATGGAACTACACCCCCCTAAATGCGCCCTAAGAAGTGGTGTGAAAAAAATTCTAAGGAGTTGAACATGAGAGCATTAGCGGTGAAATGTGCCCAAGTTGAGGATCCCTCTAAATGTGCCCAAGGGGGAATGGATGAAGATGTGAAAATTTTCTAAGGAGAGTAATGAAGCAAAATCCTTCTAAATGCGCCCTCAAGGTGAGAAGTTTTTTTTCTAAGGCGTGAAGATGAGAACATAAGGGTCTAAAGGCGCCCTAGAGAGAAGGTTTGATGTTTGGAAAATGACTAAGAGAATAAACAAGACCCCCCCTTCATATGCGCCCTCAAGATAAACTGAAACTCAAACATCAGGCTCTTTAGAGAAGATGGACAGGACAGGTGAAAGAAATTGCTAAGGCAAGAAGATGAAAACATCAAGATGATATGCGCCCTAGCACACAGACGTTATATGCGCCCATGATGAAAAGTTATGGAGAAAGCGAAGTTTGCTAGAGAAAAATGATGAACTCTATTGGATCCAGAAATCAATCGGACCTTGGAAATCAAAACATGGAAATTAGGTAAGTAAAGTGAATTTATACTATAAGTGTTTTGATGCTCTTCTTCTTTTTGTTTGTTTTGCAGGATGAACACCGGGGCCAAAGCATGATGACTTGGGGTGATGGAGCAAGTACTCTGGGACAACATTACAACCTTAGAAGGAGAAAAGTCAAATGTTTGAAATTCCTCCATGATGTCTCATTTGCCCCTAAACCATGAAGGGAGATGCTGGAAGAAACGGCTAAGTGTTGGAATTTCTCCACAAAGACCTAATATGCACCCAACTCAGGGAGGCAGGTGGTAGGGAAGAAATGGTCGAGTCCAAGACAAGAAAATCCTTCAAGATCAGGATGGAGAAATAATGAAGGCCCAGGCGTTAGAGATCATCCTCAAGCACTTCAAAGTTAAAGAATGACGGGAGGATGGATTGAAGAACAAAGTGGAGGAATTCTTCCTAAGTGTGAAGTCCTCAGGCAATGACCCAAAGAATTTCTCCAGCATACTCTGCACAACCCAAGATGTAGTGATAGGCAGGAGGAAAATCATCATCAAGCAAGAAAAAGAAGTTGCAGTCTTGGAGTTTTAGATTGAGAACGCGCCTGCCATGTTAGTTCAAGAAGTAGAAGCTGTGTTGGCCAGATTCATCGAATTTGCAATCAAAGAGAAGAACAATGGGAATGCGTTTCTGGACGAGAATCTTTTGGAAGATGGTGGGCATTAATTGCTCATAGTGGTCAAAGGGAGAGAGTGGGCTTTCGGTGCTCATTTATTACCCCACTCCATTTTCTGGCAGTTTTTAGGGAAGAATCTTGATTAGGGCTTAAGTGGCTCAATCTGAGCCCTTCATTGTAATTCAATCTGAGCCATCCATTCAAATTGGCCAACTATAAAAGGGGCATCCCCCCTCCTTTGTACATCATAGATTAGAAGATAGAATAGAAGATAGAGCATAGAGAGACATATAGCATAGATTGATAGAGTGATAGATAGAAAGAGTAAGGAAAGTTTTCAAATTGAATGCTTTGTAAGAGATTGTTGTGAACACTCCTCTAATAAAAAGAGTTATCATTGCTTGTGGTTTCATCTTCTATTGTGGGTAGCTAGCAAGATTTCTTTGTCCTTCCAATTCACGTAGAATCTTAAAGTAGAGCTTAGAGTAAAGTAGATTTCATTTCATGCATGTAGATAGTTGTGGAATTTGGTGGTTGAATTAAGCAAACTTCATTAATCCATACCACTAGTGGGCTTATTGATGGTAAGTCCACCTTGCGTGGTCAACTGGAATAGTTTGGACTTAACTTCGATTATGATTTATATGTTGGTATGCATCGTTGTGATGGTATCTTCATGGTAAGTTGTGATCTGAATACCCCTAGTTACTCCTTTGAAGATTGAACCGATTTTGTGGAAGTTGTCCAAGGTGAGGCGAAGCAGAGCTTGGTTGAAGTTTGCAAGAGTTGATCTCCACGTCCTGCGCGTAGGATTGGTCATAGCATTTCTAATCCCTGCAGCCATTTAAATTCCGCACTTTCTGGTTAGTCTAGGAAATCTGAGCTTCACTGATAAATCTTTCGGATCTTGTGAAAATGAAAACCCCCCTTTCTCTTTGATCTTCGGTTGAACAATTACGTAAGTCCCCCTTGAGATACCAGCAAATCACATTGAGCCAATTGAGACTACGTCCACTGCATGAAGGAACCTTGGAGTTGAATGCATGATCTTTCTCGCAATCTTAGCATGCAAGAGATTTTGATCAAGAGAGGATAGAGTAACTGTTGGGAACTTTATTCTGTGTTGGTGCAGTCATAAAACACCCGTCAACACTATGCACTCTTATGAATGATGCAAAACACATGAAACAACAAGTATTACAATCAGCAAACAAAACCATCAACAAATAAAGAAAACATAAAAAGAAAATTAGGGGTGTATGTTTCACATGGCCTTCACATAATTCACACCTGGTCATAGGAGTAAGTGCAAATATTTGTGAGCAATATATTTTAGAGAACAAGAAAAAGCAATATAAGAAAATGAGCAGACAAGCAAAGGCCTAAGCAATATTTTGTTTATTGGCAATTAGTTTTTTTAAGAATATCAAAGAGGTTGTAAGGGGCTGACCCCAAGCATGGAGGCCACAAACGGGGGACCTCCTCGGCATGAATGCAAGTAACAACCCACTCCTGCGAGCACAGTAGACCAACAGGGGCATAGAGCCCGAGAGCACACCAACCCAACGAGGGAATGGGCCTCAGGCATGAATGCCAACAACATCATCAACGTTGCAGGTCAAGTCTGTGAGCAGATTGGATCAAGGAAGGCATAGTGCCTGTGGTCACAATAGCCCAACAGAGAATTGAACCCTGGTGGCCACAACAACACCACCACTTAACCATCGCACTATGGGATGCACCCCAATTTATTGGCAATTATTAGTATCACTATTCTTATAATTTATAATTTATAATTTTGAACATATATATATATATATATATATATTCCCGTACTCATACCTAGAGATAAAAAATTGCCGTATGTTGTACCGAGTTCCAATACTCGTACCCGCACCCGTACCCAAAGCGATAACTTAGTTAAATTGATGTAATACTGAATATTCTTTTAATATTAATATGGTTGGATCACCCTTTGGATCACAAAGTGAAGATCTACATTTTCTTTGTGTTACACCCCGATTGTATAGCTACTATTGCATATAGGGCAATTGATTGTAATAACTGAATCAATGTGATGAATAAAACATGCTATTTCTTGTTATCAAAATGAATGTGTCACCATTTAATGATTGTCTCATTTAAACGTTAGATGTTATTCTTGATGAATGTTGCATGTAAAATGTTGAATAATGTTTATTCTAACCTTTGAGATGTTTTATGCATACTGCTTTGTTGTGAACATATGACTTCCGTTGTCATGTCATTACGCACAGGTATGAGGACCATTCCTCCAGGCAGAGGAGAAATATCACTTGGGAGAGGAGCTTGGTCGGATAAATAGTAACGAGAACCACTTGAGCATAGACACACACGCCATTATAGGTTTGGAGGAACCAAGTCAGTTAAGTTGGTCTTGATAAGTCATCCATAGGCTTAAGGAGTCTTGTTTAGTTCTTTGTGTTTTGTGAGTGATGTTTATATGTTTGTCTGATTTACTATACTATGATCATTGTGAGGATAACGTGAATGGACATAAGTGAATAGGTTGAGTGGGTATGTATACACATGTATATAGTATGTACACTGAACTATATACGAGTATATATATATATATATACACACTCTCTACCTATTATCTGTGGATATAAATAATATTGTGATATTATTGCCTGGTAATTTACATATATATGTATGTATATATGTATATATCGATTTATGTATGGATATTAAACAATATATACATAGACACGAAAATATATATGTAAATATATAATTATATATATTATATAATGGGTAAATATATGTATATATATTATAGTAAAATAATATATACATATATATATAAATAAATATATATATATATACACACACATTACGTGAGTAATAAGGTATATATATATATATATATATATATATATATATATATATATATATATATGAATATATTAATAGTTACATAATATATAGTTTAAAATATTTTAAAACTCTAAAGTGAAAATTAAAAGATTAAATTTTTACTTGGAGTAAATATTAGAATGGAACTATAGAGAAATAATAAATCTCTTGAATTAAACTATAGTGAAATGATAAATCTCTTCACCAAATAAAAAGTGAATCGAGCTTTTTCACTTATAAGAATTTAAATCATATTATTTCAATGGGAAATCAAAACATTTTAAAAGTGAATGATAGACTTTTGAAAAAGGCAAAATATTTGCTCTTAAACCTTGAAAGAGCTTTCCCGTGAAAAAAATGGCGCTTGAGGAAGAAACGCAGGTTGCCTGGAAGAAAATTTCAACCATTGCTGGGAATGAGGGCGACACAGCCTATAAATGGTGAGGTGTATGAAGTATTTCCTTGACTAGTTCATTGAAGGATGAATCATTTTCATATGAGCGCCATTATTGGTAAGTTTCCTGTAGGTGGCGATTTTGTTTGTTGAGTTGATTTTTTCTTGTTTTGCTAGCTCAATCTGAGGTGAAATAACTTCAATATTTGATGAGTAAGGGGTTAGAAACCTGCCATGTTTCTCTTTGAATTTTTTGGGCATTGTGCTGTCATTTCTCATGCTTGCAATGGTGGAAAACATTGCATTTCAAGCTCTATAAATAGACGCCTTACCATTCTGTATTTCACCTCTTGTTGAATCCGAGTTTTATATTTCTCTGAGCTTTCAATACCATTTCATATTTCTGTGTTCATACTCTATTTTCTGAGTGAAAAGACAGAGGATATTGCTAGCAAATTACCACATTCAGAGTTTAGTTTCATTACAGCTGAGTGAGAAATCATTAGAGAGTTCATTTTGAGTGGAGTTTAATTCATAGAGAGTTCATTTAGAGTGAGAAATCATCATTTGAAAGTCTGTTATAGTGAGAAGCCATTGATTTCTGGAAGCTGGATTGAAAGAGGGACTGGAAGTGTGATTTGGGAAGGAATAGCTTATAAACAGGTATGGAACTTCATCATTTTACATCTTTTAATTTGATTGATGGTTTCTATTTTGTTGTGTTTGTTAGGTGTGCGTTATCTATAAGTATTTTTTGAAAACAATATAGTTATAAGGGGAAATGAACTATTAAGGAAAATATTTATAAGTTATGCATGAAAGGGAATTTGTGTTAAGGGAATTTATGCATAAAAGGGAATTTATATAAATGGGATTTATGTGAAAAGAAATTAAGGGAAAGGTTTAATTGTTAGCATAAAAGGGAAAATTATGTGAAAGAGATAAGGGAAGGGTTTTAAATGCATTTAGAATGAAAATTGCATGTTTTGTATGATCTCCATATAAGGAGAATACGATGATTTAGTTATTATCTATTAGGATCGGAATGAAGGCAGAATCAAATAAGGTCTTAAGGCTTAAGTTATTAGGCTAACTAAGACAAGCTAAGCACTCCTAGGATAAAGATTTCTAGATTAGGAGTTATGTTACAAGACACTTGTAGACTGTTTCGTTTCTAAGTAGATAGTTTGTTGTAGGTAGTCTGGGGTGACTGAATACCCATTGAAGGACCTAACCTACGCATAGTGTAAGATAGCCTTAAGTCAAATCGGCCCTGAGTAGTGTTTATGATAGATGACCTTTATTCGAAGTATTGAATGAAAATACTTTGGCCAAAGCAGTGAAATGTACGACATCCACTTAGGTGTGAGATAGTTGAGACTACACTGTCAGTTCATTGTGATCCTTGTACTAGTTCGAGATTGTGAAATAGCAAGGTTCTAGTTGTGAAGGACACAACACTATGCTCAGTTGGTAATCGTTAAGGGATACCCTACGAATCTCTTCGATGAAGGGAGGGCCATCTATTAAATAATGGATGTGCGGGGGACCGCATTATAAGTCCGTGGTTGGCGGAAAATTGTCGAAGTGATGTTTCTCCTCCACAACAAGTGGCCGATGTACCAAGATTTGAAAGGAAAGGAACCTAGACCTTCTTACTACTATTTGTTCAAAAGCTCTCGAGCTATGTATGTAATTGAATTACTTTTGTACTTTGATTTATATTTGCAATGAAAATGGAATTCATGTGGAAATATAACGTAACTTGTATACATTTATCAATGAAGAAAGGAAAAATTTTATTGTATTGCCTTTGTTACTTGTTACCTTTATATGTTTGGAGTAAAATTAACATAATTTTAATTTACGCAAGGGATTGGTCATTACACTTTGTACCAATATTAGAGATTGGTAGAGCCAATGCAATATTTGTAAGGCATCACCAAATTACATATTTGAAGATAAGATATAATTTATTCAATGACATCGTCTAATTCTAGAATATAATGATCCAAGATTTTAACAAACACAATAAGTTCTTACTTATAGAATAAAATACAACAAGCTTTCACATTAAATTATTATGGTAACATAGGATGCTCTAATCCATACCCAAGTGTGTTCACATACACCAAATAGTAGGGTTCAAATCATAATTAAATAATATGGGAACACTGCAAGAATTGGGGTATGAGAATTACATATAACGTTCTTAACTATATCATTATAGTTTAAATAATCTTAATATTTAAAATTAACTATGCACTTAGAATGCTCCACCATCCATACTTTATGAAGTCTCAAAATTAACCATGCAAAGTACTTGTTTAAGTCCATAGGTGATTCATGGGTTATTATTGTGTGGTCGTTAATAAGTGGTTCAACTTTTGTGATGATGGTTAACGGTTTGTGAACCACTCATATGGTAAGCCATATGCATTATATATAGTAGCTTAATATATATTTCTATTGTAATCCATTGTTTATTAATAGTTGTGAATTTGAGATTAGCCCTCATATTGTTGTGAAGAACACAAGCATATACTCTATGTATGAACCCAATATATCAATATGAATGGAGTTTTTCATATTGTATATGGATAAGTGATAACCATTTCAATTTCTAGAGTAATTATTTGGCCTATAAGAAAGAAAATAAACTAATGTATGAACCCAATATATCAATATCAATGATGTTTTTCATATTGTATATGGATAAGTGATAACCATTTCAATTTCTAGAGTAATTATTTGGCCTATAAGAAAGAAAATAAACTAAGTTACAAGTCAAAGAAGTAGAAGTAGTAGATTAGAGAAGTAGGCTAAAAATAATAATTTTACAGAAAAAAAATCAAATTAGCCACTTAGAATCTTCCCATCACACATATTCTATATCAAAAGAGTGTTTACCTTCAAAGATGCAAAAGAAAAGAGCACGCACTAGGCTAAATAAATCTATTGCACAAGTTTAATTTTGTTGATTATTGTAAAAAGTCAAATGAAAACTGTTAACTTGGTATACCTGATGGCACTTTCAAATTTGCAAAAAAATTGGAGTGCCCATATTGAGCCCTAAATTGTTTTAGTCCATCTCAAACCTTTGTTACACTGGATGTAGGGTTCTTATATGGGGGTTTAGGGTTTTATTCATTATAATTGCTTGTAACATTCTATTTGGTTGTTGACTGCATATTGCCCCATTTCTGGTCATTTTTAAAAACTCTTATGTCTATCAATGTCGTCAAGTGACCAGTCCCTCTCGCCTAGGTCTGAGTTTCCCATCTTATAAGGTTAAGTAAAGGATCTTTTGGCCTTTACATCCTTTGCATTTCGTGACTCAGAAGTTCTCGAGCCTATTATTCTCATGTCATCCTAGGGGATCCCCTTCATTAGAACAGCTTAAATGCACGTGCTCAAAGTTTCCACTTAAGTCCCAATGGCCATCATACTTTATTGCTCATCGCTATTTTGAATTGGCGACGAGCGATGAAACGGTGTTTTCTTTGATATTGCTCATCGCAGATAGCTGCCAGAGTTCTTAAACATAATGCGTGATGAGTGATGTTCTTTGAGGGATCGCTTATCGCTAATGGCTTTTGAGCCTTCAAATTTGTAATAGCGATAAGTGATGCCCTGGCCTTATGTTTTATCGCTCATCGCGGATGGTCATAAAATGATAAATTTAGGATCAGCGACGAGCGATATGATGAAATTTCCTTTACATAGCGTGATCGCGGATATGTTTTAAATGCTAAGTTCCACATTAGCGATACACGATGCACATTGTAAACTTTGTAATTCCTCTCATTGCTAATTGCTTGCAAACTGTATGAGGAGAATTAGCGATGAGCGATGAGCGATGGTATTCTCTAAAAGGTTTTTTTTCGCTAATATGATAAGATCTTATGTGTGATGTCTTTTGTACCATTGATTTTCATGCAGGTGTACGTGTCTAAATCTGATGCCTTCACTACATCTCCCGTTGTTGATAGGAGCCTAGGTGCAAAGTTTGAATTAGCGATGCACGATGGAAGGATTGATGTGATCAAAGGACAGGCCGCGGAACCAAGGGCTGAGATTTCATCCTAGGGATGTTTACATCGCCGATGAGGCCGATGAAGGACGAGATGCATCCGCAATAGAAGATGACTATTGATGGAACAAGCAATGTGGCAGGATCCTGAGGATTTCGCATAAAGCAAAAAGGAAAGCAGCGAAAGGATTGGAGAGCCGTTGATGTAGTTTTAAAACAAGATGATCCAATGGACTAAATATCATCGCATGAATACTTCCATCTCTGATTGCACCCTAAAATTTGGGGAAGATCAACAATGAGCGATGAAGTGTATAAGGAAATATTCTCTCTAGAAAACAAATTGGTCTTATGTACTTCGCCGATATTAATGAAAAAGCATGGATTAGGTTGGCGATACATGCTAATTGTCAGATCACATATGATTAATCAAGGTTAAAGAAGAACGTGGCAACATTTGAGATAGCATCGCTATTTTCTAAGAGCAAGTTGCTAGTGGTCAAAAAACGATGCTCATGGCCACCTTAGATGAAATTTTAATTGTTCTAAGATCAACGGCCCAGATTTAAAGCCGAATTGTTAAGTTATCAATTCGCTCGCGCAAGGAGTTCTTGAATCATTAATTCTGCATGCTCCAATTGTCTATTTAATGTAGGTTGATTGTTCATTTTCACCATCTTTCCAGTTTGCAGTGTATGTAAGGCGAAGTGTGAAGAGGAGTGAGAGGCTATTTGTTTGTCTTGAGTTGAATATTCTTGTCCTGAGTAGGTTGGTTTCAAATTGGGTTCTTTGGTTTGGTTAGGAATTTCTCTGATAGGTTGGTTATAATTGTCTGGGTTGTAAGTGTCTTCTTGTAGCTCTGTTTTAAATTGTTATATTCTGTTTGCTCTAGAAATGGGGAAAACTGGTGTGACAATTTAGCCTGTTAGAAGGTCTAGCCAACTCAATGTATTTGAGTATCATGAGGATATAACTGAGCAGAAAGCCCAGGCTTCTACTGAGGTTGCAAAGGGTAAAAGGAGGGCTAGAGGTCATAAGAAGAAATCAATTGTGCAGAGTACGTACAACTTGAGAAACAGAACCCTTTTGGGAGAAGTGGTCAAGTTCAAGGGCAAGGAACTGGCTCAGCCAGTGAAGAAGACCAGGAAAAAAGAGAAAAGTCATAGGGCCTACTTGGGCAAACACAATTCTCCTATTGTGCTTTCTGATACTCCTTTGGATGCTGAAGGTGATACTGATTCAGGATATGGCCAGTACCTCCATTCTTTGGTGCCATATGGGAGCTCCAATGACGACGTGGTGATGATCCCTCCAATTTCATTGAGGACAAGGAGCAGTCGGGCATTCTCTGATGCCGACGACTTTGAATAGGGTCACTGCCTTGTTTTTGTTTTTGATGACACCATGGTCTTTGCATAGGAGGTATTTGTTTTCATGTATTCGTGGTTTGTCTTTTGCTCTTCCATGCTGATGTGGAAGTCCTCTGGTTGATATGGTATGGAATCTTTTTTGTTTCAACAATGAATGCGGTGACAGCGACTAATGGTATCCTGCACATGTTTTTTGCCTTTTGTCGTCCACTATTGAAAATGTAATCAAATCTATATCAGAATGGGATCCTAAAACTAAGAATAAACTAAGGTTTGAGATTTCTGAGTGATAATTTCTAAGTCAAATACGATTTTTTGAATTCTTCTTTTATTGCAGAATGTACTGAATGTTGAACATTAATAAATTTCGATGTTCATACTCAATGATTTCCATTATGCTTTATACAAGAAAGAGGAGACACATCTCCACAAAGATACGCGCCTCCAAGGAAAGACGCGTCTCATGAGAGGGTGTGTCTTCACAAAGTGAAGTGAAGACACATCCTTTCATGGGACGTGTCCCTTGATGGGTGCGAGTTCCTCACAGCCAGATTAAAACTTAATCGGTGTTTAAACAAAACAGTGTAAGTATCCAGCGATGAGAATAAAGCAAAGTTCAATTTATTTATATATATATCGAATTCCTTTAATTCGACTTTCTCAATTTTAGAAATATAACTGATGAGTAATTTCGATCACATATAAATGATGATGATACTTTCAGCAATCATCATTTATATCTGACCGAAGCTACCTTGCATCAACACTCCCTCTTAGCTAGGGAAGATATTTCAAATCAAATAAGTAGTGATATCACCTTCACACGTGATATCAAAGATATGGTATGATTTACTCAATATTGCCAAGTCACATGACATTCTTCATAACACATCTTTATTATGGTATGTGCACTGACATCAAGTCACATGATGTCTACCATAATTCATGGCATATCAACGGATATAAATATCCACCATGATTATCTTTTAAGGATCACAATGATCTTTAGATGATATCAAGTCCCATGACATCCATCAAAGTGTCCAAGAGATACTATCATGACATGTCCACAGATATCAAGTCACACGATATCTATCATGATAGTTTATCATTGTAGAGTCGTCACTTTACAATGTCAAATACAAGTGTTCATTATTAGAAAGATCGTCACCTTTCAATAATGTACACAGGGGGAGTAGGCCCATAAAGTCATGGAGTCACACACATGACAAAAGAGTTTACACATTTAAACATCTTTATATATTAGTACAATTTGATAAACAATTTGAATTTCAAACATAAATAACAAATTACATTTCAACCATACCAAGTTTCTTCTTGAAGTGCTCTACCTTGATTCGGAGAGAGGCTTGGTGAGAATGTCTGCAGTTTGATCATTTGTACTAATATACTCCAACTGAATCACTTTCCTTTCCACCATATCTCTTACATAATGATAGGGGATCTCAATATGCTTAGATCTATCATGAAAGACAGGATTTACAGAGAGTTTGATACAACTCTGATTATCACAATAAATAATTGTAGGATTCAAGGGCTCACCAAAGAGTCCCACAAGCAATTTACGAAGCCAAGCTGCTTCTCTTGCTCCCATTGAGGCTGCAATGTATTCGGCTTCTGTTGAGCTCTGTGCAACTGAAGATTGTTTTCTGCAAATCCAGGAGATCATAGCCGATCCTAAACTGAAGCAACATCTTGATGTGCTTTTTCGATCGATTACACTTCCAGCCCAAATCTGAATCAGAGTACCCATGTAGATCTAGTTGATCATTCTTGTAAAGGAGACCATATCCAATAGTGCCTTGAAGATATCTCAAAATATGTTTCAGAGCCATTAAGTGAATTTCCTTTGGCTCACACATGAACTGGTTGAGAACATTCACTGCATAGCAAATATCAGGTCTGGTGTTAACTAGATACATCAAGGATCCAATCATCTGTCTGTAAAGGGTTGGATCTGCACACTTGGATTCTACTGCTGCTTCTTTCAATTTGTGAAGGTTGGTTTCCATAGGTGTAGACATCGGTCTACAGTCCAACATTCCAAATCTTTTCAGAATATCAATAATATACTTCCCTTGGTTTAGTATAATGCCCTCTGATTTCTGCCATACTTCTAAACCTAGGAAGTAGTGTAGAATGCCTAAGTCTTTCATGTCAAATTCAGAAATTAGATCCTGCTTCCCTTGAGCAATGAGGTGATCTTGTCCTGTTATCAGCAGGTCATCAACATATAAAATAATTATTAGCATATCACCTTTGATTACCTTGAAGTAGAGATTGGAGTTGGCCTCATTCTTGGAAAATCCTAATCCCAAGAGATAGCTGTCAATTCTTTCATACCAGACCCTGGGAGCCTGTTTAAGTCCATAAAGAGCTTTCTTCAGTCTGCATACATGTGAGTCAGGTTTATGTATCACAAAACCTTCAGGTTGTTCCAAATAGACTTCCTCTTCAATGGTTCCATTCAAGAAGGCAGTTTTCACATCCATTTGATGGATCTTCCAACCTTTAGCTGCTGCAATGGCTAACACTGCTCTCACTGATGTGTAACGGGCAACAGGTGCAAATGTTTCTTCATAATCAATGCCTTCCTTTTGAGAAAAACCTCTTGCCACCAAATGTGCTTTATGTTTTTCTATACTGCCATCAGCAGCATGCTTGATTTTGAAGAGCCAGTTGGAAGAGACATCAGATTTCCCTTTTGGTCTAGGCACTACATCCCATACATCATTCTTTAGAATGGACTGATATTCCTTCGTCATTGCATCTTTCCATGCTTGATGTTTGAAGGCTTCTGAAACACTGACAGGTTCTGAATTTATGATGTTGTTCATTAGAGCAACATAGCTAGAGAACTGTTTGGGTCTTTTACTTTCCCTAAACGTTCCTTTGCGTGCTGCATGAATCTCAGCTTCTTTGATCATCTTTCTAGCCCAAAGTGGCCTCTTTCTACCATTGTCATCTGTATTCTCATTTGAAGAAGAAGGAAGTTCATGTGGCATTTCCTCAGAATGCTCCCTTTGAATCTCAGGAGCAGGTTTCATTTCAGGTACTCTAGGGGAATAGGTTTCAGTCTCACTAGAACTTCTTGCCCTCTTGAATGCAATGTCTTCTTCAAAGATGACATCTCTGCTCAATTCAATTTGATTCTGACTGGGTATGAATATCCTGAAGGCCTTGGAGGTTTCACTATATCCCATAAATATCCCTTTCTTTCCAGAAGGTTCAAGTTTGAATCTCTTCTCCTTGGGCACATGAATATAGACGGGACAACCAAAAATCCTAAAGTGACTAATGTAAGGTTTTATGCCAGTGAAGGCTTCTTCAAGAGTTTTGTTGTCAAGATGAGAATGAGGACATCTATTTTGGATGTAGACAGCAGTCCTAGAGGCTTCTGCCCAGAAAGAGGTTTCAATGTTTTGGTCAAGCAACATTGCTTTGGCAGCTTCTACAATGGTTCTATTTTTTCTTTCAGCAACCCCATTTTGTTGAGGGTTGTAAGCCACTGTGAACTCCCTCTTAATTCCAGCACTCATGCAGAATTCCTAAAAAATTTCAGAGGTGTATTCTTTCCCATTGTTTGTCCTTAAGGTTTTTATTTTCTTCCCAGAGAAGTTTTCTGTAAGTGCTTTGAACTCTTTGAACCTTTTGAGGATTTCTATTGACTCTTTATACTTAAGGAAATAGATCTAGGTTTTCCTAGAGAAGTCATCTATAAATATGACATAGTAAAGAAATCCTGCTTTAGAAGGTACAGACATGGGTCCACATAAGTCGGAGTGAACCAGATCTAACACATTTAGGGTTTTTCTCAAACTAGTGGGAAAGGATCCCTTTGTATTCTTTCCTAAGGCACAACCTTTACAATTTCCTTCATGAGATGGTTTTAACTTAGGTAACCCTGTTACAAGTTTTTCCATAGAAGGTAGGGCACGGAAATGAAGGTGTCCTAATCTTCTATGCCAAATCTCAGTTGACTCAAAGATGTCAATGGTAAGGGCTTGATTAACTTAAGTGCAAAGTTTGTAAAGGTATCCTTGTCTTACACCTATGATTTGGGCTTTCTTGATAGATGAGTTTTTAGGCCATGCTAGAACTTTTCCATCCATAAATGTAACCCTATATCCATTGTCTTCAAGGGCAGAGATGGATATTAGATTCCTCTTTATACCAGGTACAAATAAGACTCCAGTGAGTTGAAGGGAGAGACCAGATTTCAATGTGATGGAACAAGTTCCAACCCCTTTTACTTGATGTGTAGAGTCATCCCCAATAGTTACATCTTCATCAAACTCTTCAGTCATAGTGTCTAAGTTTTCTCTAAACCCTGTGATGTGCCTCGAAGAACCACTATCAATCACCCAGTTGTTGATATTGTTAGATACTTGATTAGATAATGCTGAATAGAACACAAAGTTCTCAGATTCATGATCTGAATTTGTCTTTCCTACTTTGGCAAAAGATGCTTGTTGCTTTGATCTGTCAGGGCACTTCATTGCATAGTGGCCATATTGATCACATCTAAAGCATTGCACTTGAGAGATGTCTTTCCTTTTAGAAGATCCCTTTCCATTGGAATTTCTCTTTCTTTTAAAAGATCCTTTCTTGTAGGAGTTTTTCTTATTCCTTTTATTAGACGATGTGTTGAGTACATGAAGGTCTTCATCTATGTTTTTCTGTTTGTTTTCTTTTGAGGAGAGTCTTGTTTCTTCTTGAAGGCAGTCAGTTCTTAGCCTGTCAAACTTAGGGAGTTTAGATCTTGCACTTATTCCTTGAACAAATGACTCCCATGAGTTTGGTAGGCCTCCTAGTGCAATTAGAGTTAACTCTTTGCTATCAATCTAATATCCAATTGTGGATAATTGATCTCTCAGTTCAATAATCCTCATGAAGTATGCATTAATGGACTCTCCTTTGTTTATTTGAGCATTGTTGATTTGCCTTTTTAAAGCAAGAGTCCTGCAGGTGTTGTTGATCTCATAAGTTTTCTCAAGAGATTTGAACATATGGTATGCAGTTTCATGTTTTGCTAGGATGGGCACTATATGATCCCTAACTGCATCTACTAGGATTTTCATGGCCTTTTCATTGTTTTCTATCCATTGAGTTTTCTCAGATTCAGACTTTGTTTCCTTCAAGTTTTCTCTCACAAGTGAATCTAGCTTATTCTCTCTAAGGATCATCATGATTCTAAATTTCCATGATGTGAAATTGTCTGCTCCTGCAAGGCGATCTTCAAATCTGATTACACTTGACATTATGAAGAATGTGATGTAAATTCGATTCTAGAAAATTCGAATTTTCTTGAGCAGATTGATATTTAGATTTGATTAGGATTCACACAACGTGGCTCTGATACCATGAAAATGTAATCAAATCTGTATCAGAATGGGATCCTAAAACTAAGAATAAACTAAGGTCTGAGATTTCTGAGTGATAATTTCTAAGTCAAATACGATTTTCTGAATTCTTCTTTTATTGCAGAATGTACTGAATGCTGAACATTAATAAATTTCGATGTTCATACTCAATGATTTCCATCATGCTTTATACAAGAAAGAGGAGACACATCTCCACAAAGATACGCGCCTCCAAGGAAAGACGCATCTCATGAGAGGGCGTGTCTTCACAAAGTGAAGACACGTCCTTTCATGGGACGTGTCCCTTGATGGGTGCGAGTTCCTCACAGCCAGATTAAAACTTAATCGGTGTTTAAACAAAACAGTGTAAGTATCCAGCGATGAGAATAAAGCAAAGTTCAATTTATTTATATATATATCGAATTCCTTTAATTCGACTTTCTCAATTTTAGAAATATAATTGATGAGTAATTTCGATCACATATAAATGATGATGATGCTTTCAGCAATCATCATTTATATCTGACCAAAGCTACCTTGCATCAACAACTGTTCCCAAATGATTGTGTAAGAAACCGCCTGCGGAGTTCTTCGAGGAATCAGTTGAAATTAGGTTTTTGAAATGAACTAAAATGAAATCGAAATTGTCATTCAGCCAGATGCTTGTTGGTCCCCTGTTTATAAAGGGGATTTCATGGCTGATGTTAGGAGAGTTCAGAATTTTGAGTCCAAAACAGGTCAAAAGAGAATACTATGCTCTTAGAGCAAATAGAATGTAAATAGATACTTTAGTAGACATATCAGAAGCAAATCTAGGGTGAAAGTTATACTGTATGAAGATCTTAAATATGGTTTTACAAAGTAATATCAGAAATGAAGGAGAATATTAGTTCTAAAATGTTGCTCTCCTATGTATTTTCTTCCAAATTATGAATGAAGTTGTTAATTATGATTTCATTTGTTTTCTGTCATTTGCACCGAATGAATGAGCTTGTTTTATGCTTCAGTTCAAGGAGTTGATTAAATGCTAAAATAAGGCCATTAGTTTGTGAGAAAGGGATATAGGATTTGGTAAGGAAGCGATATTTTGAAACACAATGAGTTAGATGCTACAAAGTGGCATACTAATAGTCCATTAACTTTTGATGTTCGATCATAATTGTATTATCGATTGATTGCAAGTCATGACTTTGTTTCTCCCTCAGATAAGGCATTGATGGTTTTATTAGTTTATCTCATAGCCAGTTGAGCTAGTAATGAATTTGGCCTAGGATTCAAGATAAAGAAAAATTCATAACATATTCAAAATTATACTACCCCAACTTTTAGTATGTAAACACATTCCCTGAAACAAATGATACTTTCACCCGAGGTCTGCCAAGCCTTTGATGAAGTGGGTTTCTTGAGGAAATGCATCTGTGTGAGGAAATGCTCTTGACCACATTAGAGATATTATGAGCATGCATAGGATTACCCTCCTGGGTCTCATAGAGCCCGAAGAGAAGAAGTGAGGTACTAAGTACTTTACTTAAGTGTTGGCTAATCCTCAACCTTGCTGATGATTGAGTTGTGGAAAATTCATAGGTAAGGACTGAGATTAAGTTTGGTTCTTAAAAAATAACCAACAATACCCATGAAGAGTTAAGGACATTTAGATAGTAGAGTCAATATCCTTACCTTAAATTTTTTTTCTTAAAAATATTTATATATTTATAATATAGCTTCTTAAAAAATATAATCTATTAAAAAACAAACTTTACATAAAAAACCATATTAAAAATAATTTTAAAAGGATAATAAAAATGTAATTAAAATTTGTTTATTCTAGATAAACATTAATTTTTTTTTTAAAAAAAAATTATAAAAAAATTATTTTATAAGATAAGTATACCTTGATATAAAAGAGGCAATGTTTTATAAGAAATCATATAGTTTTGTATTAGACCTTTCTTTTTTAACTCAAGACAGTTTTCTCTTCTCACGTTTCATAAGGGGTTCATGTACATAATTTAATTCCATTTGATATAACTGGGTGATGTATTTATTTGGAGGGAGGGATATGACCCTTTAGGATGAATGGTCATGTATCTTAGAACAAGAATAATAATATTTAGGGACAAAGAAATATGATGCGGTGAAATGTAAAATAAGAGTAAAAAAATTAAAGAATATGAGAAATATTATTTGCAAAGTATTGAAGAATAGAAAGAAAATTATAAGTAAAATTATTTGAATGTTAATAAAAAAAGTGTATTAAAATTTTAAAAATTGGTTAATATGTTTTGATTTTTTGTTTTTATATTTTAAAATTTGATAAAAATATTAGCAATTTTTCATATATAATTATAGGTTATAGGAAGAAAGGTAAATGATTAAAAAATGGTCATAGACATTAATATAATTGGGGTGATGATTCCAACAAGCGATCTCATAATCATAAGTCAAAAAGAATCATAACAAATATTTGATATTAATGATGGGGAGGAAAACAAAACTAGAGAAATTGAGGAGATTGGAAGCTATTTTTGATTTTTTGGAAGAATCAGAATTGAATGAAGATTAGAATGTACTTTGAATATTCTCAATGTATCAATGACCATTTGAAATTATGTGGTACAACACTCAATCCACATGGGAGGAGGTCAACAAGGGTCATATTAAAAGACAAGTATTTTGATATTTTAAAGAACATTGATCTATTAAAATGAGTACAACTGGTAATAGAATAGGCACTTTCAAAAGGTTTTGTGATTTTGATTATAAGAATATTGTAATTTTGAGGATAATGGAATAATTTTTTATTAATTACAACATATAATAGTAAAAATAAATATCATACATCACTTAAGAATCAAATAGACAACAATTACAATCCTGTGCTATATGAATGTGTTAGGAAAAATATTAGTATGAAAATTCTCTTAGATACCACTTGCGAAAAAATGATTAAAATTTCCTAACTTAGCTCTAATGAATTGATTTTAAAATAATAGAAAAGGCACACTAGATGTATTGAATCAATGACCTTGCATGTGTTGATTGAACATGAGGAAATTTCCCATCAAATTCTACATATCTTCGAGTAGAACCTGTTAAAATGATTAGTATATCCTAACCTACTCTGAGACCATGTTAGAAATTAGGATCTTAGGATGCTAATCATTATATACAAAATATAAAATAAAGAAAATGAGAATCATACAAGTATAGATTTTACACATTACACAAGATATACATGGGGAAAACCCTTTTGAGTAAAAAACCCTATAAAGTATCATTTTGTTAAAACAATTACAAAATAGTCTATTAAATAAATAGACTGAACTTGGGAACACTCCTCTACATACTTTCATATGACAATAATACTTTCTGTGCATAGTGATATAATTCACTATAAACCTCCAAATTCACATCCTCTCAAATGAGAGGGAACCTCCTTAAATATAGGAGAAAGGATGGCATAATACCTTAAGGGATATTAGTCACACCTATTCAAAATAACTATTCATAAATAATTAATAATCTAATAGTTATTAGGCTATAATAATTTCAAATGGGATATGCTTAAGAAAACATATAATATATAAGATTTAATAAATCTTATAATAGAACATTATGTAAATGTTATAAGGGTATATGACCCCTAATAACATTATGTTCTAACATGAACACTCTAATCTAATTGCCAATGAATCAAATCAAACAGCAAAGAACTCAACATTATGAATCTAAACAAAACCGCTACTATACACAACATAATGACTCAAACAAAACCTCCATTGATTCTTTGTAGTCTAAAACATAGTGCAGACTGCCTACCTCCAACAGTCCAGTATTCACTGAGATTTTAAAAAAATATCAAGACTATCCCTAATAGCAATGCACAACTCCCCAATAAAACAAAACTGAAAGCTAGTAATAGTAAAAACTTTTAAGGACCCACACAATAGCAAATGCGTCAGTTACAAACAAAAGAAAAAAATATCTAGGCCAAAAGCAATTAACACAGACTGGTGGAAGCCCCATCATTTAAGGCGCAGTAGCATCATAATTTAGACCTTAGAACTAATCATAAGAGGATAAATCACTCACACCTTGCAAATCACCAAAGCTCAATATTCTTTCCTTCGTACTTCCATCACAAGGGTTTGTCGCACCTTATTTTGTTTCAGTTAAAAATTAGAAGTCCAAGCAAGGAAAGGGGTTTATCATACTCAATTGGGTGTCAACTCAATAATAGATGCAACACACTTGCACTGATTTCAAGTCTAGGTAGCAGCTACTAGGACCTCCAAATTTCCTCATTTATAAAATCCACATTCATATTTCTGCAATGCTTTTCTGCCATAACTTCAAAGTTGAGTTGCAATATCATCATTTTCACCTTGACTTGTCGACATAGATATTGGGAGTATATTTCCAAGCATTATGCATATATCATTTTGAATATATAACTTAATATTCAACAATATTTTGACATCATGTAGAGAGAAATAAAGTATATGTTGTTTTCAACAGTAAGTTGTCGGTTCGGGTATGGGTTCAATTACGTGTATATTGGCATGACAATTTTTTTCCCTTGGGTACGGGTATGGGAATATATGTATAATAATATAATAATATAATAATGTACCATCGTAAATTGTTACCCTTGACAATTTCACTCCATGTTTTTCCCCCCCTAAATTATTGAGCCTAATTGACCCGCTAATTTCCTAAATTATGCATTATGGGGCCTATTTGTACCATTTTCCAAGAAATTGCAAGCATTCAACAAATGCATCCATTTAATGTTTTGCCCCTAACACCTTATGTCCTGGAAAATGGGGCTAGGAATAGGATGCCCTAGGGTGTCTAATTCCTCTTATTGTGCCGAGACCCAATCTTTAATATCTTGGTGTCAACATTTTCACATTTGAAATCCAACTTGCAAATTTCGGCTATCGAGATATAATTTTTGGGAAATTAGATAAATGCCTACAAATACCTAGTTATTACATCATTTGAAATCTATCTAGCGAGTTGGAGAATTTATGATCAAGCATTATTGTCAAGAGAAGCATTTCAAAGACCTATTGCAGCAATTCAAGATGCAAGCATCATGTCAAATCCTATGTGAGTTTATGTGTGCTTATGTTATCATTGTTTTGTGAAGTCTAACCCTTGTTGTAGGTCTCCAAGCAATTCCAAGCATTCAAGCAAGAACGATCCAATACCTTGAGGTGATGTGTATGACTTCAATCCTTCAAGGAATCCATTGAAGGGTGGTGAGTTGCAACACTTTGTGATTTCATCTTTCCTTCCTACCAATTATCATTTTATCATTGACATTTCCATTGTGGAAGTGAAAACACTAACACGGGGTTTGACTAAGGCAAGCCCCTAAATGGCACAACATTTTCTCTCTCTTTAAATGTGCAGATTTCAGGTTTGGAGAGATTTGAAGGAAGCTTGAAAACAAATTGTTCATTGTTGCAATTGAAGCTCTACATCTTGTCAACTCACGGAAATTCACCTATAGAATTATCCGGCTGTGTTCCAACAACTTTGCAATCGGGAATCAGAAGCACAGATCCAACATCAGAGGATTGCAAAAACAGTTTCTGAACACCCCCATACGGACTCATATGCCCTTGGGTGAAATATCCCAACTAGGATATTGGCCTAAATCCTGATTTTCAAAACTCAATTTTCTGCCTAGTTTCTGCACTTCAGATTTTCTGCTCAAACCCTAACTTTTGATATAAATTTTTTGATTTCAAACAGGGAAGAACAACAACATATATCTTGCCAAAATGCCTCATATAACATAGCGAATATAACTATCTTCAGATATCAATGTAATCAGCTATATGAAACATCAATATGACCATTCAAACATGCAATAGTTCTGATTGTCAGTTTGTCCAATCTACTGCTACAAAATCAGACTTAATGTATATGCAATTTCACCATAAAATGGGCTCCAAAAATACTCAGAAATATTACAGAAGTTTGCTGCTATGAATAAACCCTAATTATATGCCAAAAGATGTATGAAATGCTGCTTCACAATAACCCTAGCTGGGTGAACTACTCCAGCTATGGAAAAATGCAAGAATGAATGCAAATTATTGATGAAAATGTCTCCAAACCCTACCAAAATGGTGTGCTGGCCTTCTGGGCTGTAGATGAGGGTTTGCAACCCTTGAAAGCTCACCAAATCCTCCCAAAATGCTAAAATTCGCCTCCCAAAACAAGGCGTACCACTTCCTATTTGGGCGCTCCACTCTAGGGTGAAATCCTACGTAAAAATAACATCAAATCTTCCCTCCACAAGTCGCCTAATCTGATCTGAAAATCTAAGCCTGAAATCCACCACAAAACTCCATTGAAGCACAAGTAGACCTCCGTCACGAAGTCCCCCAATGATGAGCTAGGTTTCCGTCCAACTCACCCACAATTCACAAGGGTTTTCGTCCTTGGAATAGCTGCAATAAATTGCCGATAATAATTGAAGGAATATGCACCATGATATCAAAACCTTCAAAATGATCTTGTATTTATGGCACCATCCTCCCTAACTTTCTCTTTTAAAATTTGCTTTTATTTTATTTTAAATCCACAACTTGGGCGCCAATTTCATAATTCAAAATTATTTATTTATTTTTCTTCTTATAACTCCCAAAAAGGGGGTCACTCAGCGCTAATAAAAAATTATAAAAATATTTGGCGCCAAAATCAAATTTTAAATATTATTTTAATCTCTCCCTTGAGCGCCCCACATAAAACAATAAAATATATATTTTTTTCACTTATTTTTTCCTCCCTTGAAAACCCCAAATGGGTCGCTCCTCATCCAAGAAAAATAATTAAATATTTTTTTGACCCATCCATAAAAGGGGACATTACATTGGGCGACTCTGTTCTTGTATGTTGGCGTTTAAATTCGCACCTCTGGAATGCGGATTTGAAAACGGACAGCTATGCACAGATAAACTGCTCTTCAAATTAGGAGGGGAAGCTCCCTCTTGCTGATGGTGTTTGAAAGAAAGTAAACTAAAACTAAGTTGCCTATCTTTTTGATCAGCTTAGAGCACAAGGTTTTTTAAACACAAACGCCGCAGCTGAGATTTTCTGAAATAAGAAGTTCAACTACGACTAACTTAAACTAAAGACGTTCCTAACCTCTCAAGTAATAGCAGAGCAAGAGAAGTTAGAAATTAACAAGGTAGATTCTCTGACAAAAATACTTCAATAATCTCTCTTTCAACGAACACCTACACACTTCACTGCAAGCTGAAATAAAGATCATAAAAGTAGAACGATACTTGGAATGAGATTTTAGACCAAGGCAAAAGAGGCTCATGATTTTATTACTCAAATCTCTAAAACAAAGCTCACTTCTAACATGCCTTGAACAAGAAATTGCAGCTAAGGAGGCTTGCAAACTTATTCTTAACACAATAGAAAACAACAATCTCACTAACTCCTTGTTGGCTAAAGAGGCTCAACAATTTGCTTATCACAACACAAATGAACAATACTTGAGCAACAAATAGAAGGCACAATAGGCTCAGCGTTTTGTTCTCACTAGCACGGTTCTAACTAAGTGAACTGAAACTGAATAACAACTTGCTGCAATGCAGGCTCGCAATTTGCTATGACAATAACCGTTAAAGAAACTAAATGAGCAAAGGCTCTTATTTATAGACAAGCAGAGGAGTAGGGAACCCTAAAATCTCCTTACTTTCACAATCTAGGGCTTGCTCAGCAAGCAAGGTTTATTACTAATTCTAGAAAGAAGATAACATCTAAAACCCTAGAAAGCAGAAAAAGCGGGAAACGCCAACTATTACATTTATCTTCTTTCTATCCTCAAAAGAATGGATAAGGATTATTCAAGAATAGAAAGAAAGCGGAAGAAAGCTTAGAAGAAAGGCGCTTTAAAGCTCGATCACATCCGCTAAGAAGTTAGAAACTGTGTCCCAGTTCGGTGCATCTATACCCTCAATAGAAAAGCTCCGCTTTTCAAGAATATCTTCAGCATCTGCAATAGATCTCAGGAAATCTTCGACTTCATTGGCGCTTAATCGAACTTTGCGCTGACATCAACGAAGGGTGTGACTTGGTAGAGTCTTATATTTTTCTTTCAATTCACCTCGTGCAATCTTCTTGTTGTATTTATCTTTATGCATATTCCACATCTTTTCACATTCATCCCTTGAAAGAGTTACGCTTTCAGGCCATGGGGGAATGGAAAAACACCTTTCGACCATATCAGGCTTTAGACTGCAAATCAACCTACCCGTCTGGCGGTACGGATCTCCTAGTGGCTAGGGTTGGCAATGCTAATGCAAGCGTTACCGAACTCAAGGCTGATATAAACTGACCTTTACTTGAGGAGTCGAGAATGTCCTAGGTTCTTGATTGAAGTGTTGCCTGCTCTCTCCAAGGCATGTAGATCGAACACCGGCTTGACATGATGCAAGTCTGTCTCAGCTGTTTTGATATAATTGTGAAAGAGAGCTGATTCAGACTTGAAAACATTAGGAGTGTACTCCATTCCAGAAAACTCGAAGAATGACTGTAAACTCGCCTTGGTTTAGACAAGTCTTGAACAATTTCTATTTTTAGAATGATGGCTTTTGTGCTCCAACGGACAAATTTTTGAGAAATTTTTTCTGAGATATGGGTTTTGTTCAGAATATCGATACAAGATAACCTAGATCGTCCGTTTTTGAAAATTTTGAATTTTGCCTGAAAAAGCAGCAAACCCTAATTTCTTCAATTTTTCCCGAAAAACGCTGGCATCTGGGTTTTGTTCAGAATATGATTAGAAATAGACCCAGTTGATTGGATTTGCAAAACCTTGACGTTTGATCGAAAAAGCAGCCAACCCTAGGTTTTTGAACTTTCTTGAAAAAAGCTGCGATATGGGTCTTCTTTAGAAGACTGATTGGCAAGGACCCAGATGGCTGAAATTTGAATGCACTGAGGTTTCATTGACATGCAAAATAAAAACACTTGCTGCAACTTGATGAAGTTCTTGAAAAATTCTTCAAAAGATTGAGGCAAAATGACCCAGATGACTGAAAAATTGAAAGCCTTGGCCTTTTGCTTGAAAAATTTGATCTTCTGGAACAAGAAGAAAGAAAAAGCAAGGGTTTATGCTTGCTGGTCTGAAAAATCTGATGTAAAACCAGCAACTATGGATTCTTGAATCACAAAAATTCTTCAAACTTGCTGCTCCAACTTTCTCCTCTGGATGCTACTTGCAAAAATAATGAAAAATACATTGAAAAGAAGTGTTAAATAGACTTAGGGTTTGATTTAGGTTTTGCTTCCTTTTTTGCTTTTATTTTCAAAACCCTAAATCTCAGTCCCTTGAACTTGGACGCCATCCTTCTCCTCTTGCAAATTTTGAAATTTTGAAAATTCTTGAAAATACTCTAAGGCATGAAACTTTGGGCGCCTTTCTCCAAGAAAGGCGCCTATTTCCACCAGTGTTAGTCAAAATTTTAACTTTTTCAACTTTTCTCCATTTTGACATGCTAATTCACCACTATTTTCCCGTTGACAGATTGATTTGACAGACGAACTGAGTGATTCACGGCGGAGTTTGACTGAAACTGAGAAGGATGTTCTGGAGGCACCTCCCGCTAAAAACTTGATTTTGACCTTCGAATTCACGGGTGCACATTCCTTCTAGGGGCGCTCAACTTCTTCAGTGTTAGCCATTTTTCTGATTTCCAATTTCTTCTTCCTTCTTCCTTTGATTTTACGGTGAATCCCCAATTAGGGAACAGCGTGATCGGTATGCGAGATATTTCGTTGGATAGCCAGACTGATTTTGGTGAGACCTTCTTGGATGCTACTTCTGCAAATTCCATCATTTGAAGGCCTTAAAGTTTGGGCGCCTTTCCTCAACTGGGGCGCCCACTTCTACCAGACTTAGAAAAAATTTCAATTTATTCATGTATTTCACTTCTACGGGCGATCTTGTTGAATTCTGAGCTCCGGGCGTCGGATTGACGAATGTTTAGACTCGTTGCGAAGCTAAGAGGATTTCAGGAGGAGTCTTCTGGAAACACTTTTGTCAAAAGGCAGATTTTAGGTCCTCAAAAGCTTGGGCGCCCCTGGCAAGCTGGGGCGCCCAACTTCACCAGAGTTAGTTTATTTTTTGCATTTTTCACCTTTGCTTTCGGATTTCTCTTTTCAACTCTCATCGGACCCTCTGTTCAGCCCTTTGAATCGGATGACTGCGAGCTCCGTTTGTCGTGCTGGATAGCTCACTGGAAAGCCTGTTGCATTCTGAAGACATCTCGTTATAACCTTGACTGCAAATTCATCTGTTTGAAACCTTGAAAAGTTGGGCGCCTTTCTTCACCTAGGGCGCCCAGTTTCTCCAGACTTAGAAGAATTTTCAACTTTTAAATTCAATCTTCTTTGAATTTCAGATCTTCGCTCTATACCTTCCACTTTGACTCGAATTTGCCGAAGACTGGATCGTCAGATGCTCTGACAGGGATATCCATCGCGAAGCTGACTGAAAACTGAGCAACTTCTATTGGAGGTCCAAACCCTAATTCACTCATTTGATGCCCTAAAAAGGTGGGCGCCTTTCTTCAACAGGGGCGCCCAAACTCAGCAGTGTTAGAAAATTTTCGTGACTTTTCAACTTTCTTCCTTGTTCCTCGTGCATGTTCATCGTTTCACCTTCTGCTGGAAGTTTAAGTGTTGAAATTGACGCCTGGCAGTCGAATGACCTCCATTGATGACCTCGGAGCTCCAGATATGCTTCTGAAAAAGCAGAATAGACCCAGTAGGGCGAAACTGATTATTTTAAGATTCTGACTGCACCATCCTGATACAGACACATTTTGAGCCAATCAAAATCAGTTCGGACCCTATCGGACCAACTTTCTATTTTTAGAAAATTTTGACAGTATCCGTTTCAAAAGAAACCCAGAAAACGTTACTAATTTTAGAAATTTTCTAAAAATAGCAATTTTCCTAAAATTTAGGGATGAAAAACTGAGATCTAGGTTTTGTAGGTTAAGTTGCTCTTAGCAGACCCAGATCATCAGAAATTGAAAATTTTGCGTTTTAACCCCTCATGCAAGACATGCACACCCAAATTTGACCTTTTTTGACTGATTTGACAAGACTTTACTCATTTCTTCAAAATGTCTAAGTGTAACAAAAAATTTGAATTTTGGGGTACAACACTCCCCACTTGAAGATGGAATGGCAAAGACAAGTGAAAATCCGACCTTGCTCAATTGATGAATGGCACAAGTCTCGCAAAGTCCGACCTTGGTCAAGTATGGGATGTCTTAGGCATGAGAAAGTCTGGCTTTTCCCAAAGCATAGCATGTCCAAACTTTTATGAAGTCCAACTTTCCTTGAGCAACGCATGTTCAAGGCAAAGTAAAGTCTGACTTTGATTGAAGAAAAATGTCCAAGCATATGTAAAGTCCACCCAAGGAGAGGATCAGAAATTTGGCTAAAATTCAGAAAATTGACTAAGTGTTGGAAGGAAGACAGGAGGAATGAAGAGGAAAATAAAGAGGAAGTGAATAAAATCCTTGTCTGAGGATGGAATATGTCCTACATAGCACAAGCCAAACTCGAAATTGAAGACAAATCCACAGGCAAAGTTCATCTGAAACCTTGGCTAAATGTTGAATGGCCCAAATAAAGGTATTACAAAATGAAATCGAATAGCCAAAATTTGGCCAAGTATAGGAAATTCTTCACAGAGAAAATTCCAATTTCCTCCATTGTGGCGAAAGCATGGGGGAGTTCTCCAAATTCAAGGCACTTGAAGGAATTCCAGAGCAATCTGGGAAGAAAGACTTAATAACTTCAAGTCTAAGCATGTTCTCCAAGGCGAGACTTCCAATACAAGTGAGAAGAAGAAATCAAAGTCTCAAAGCGAGTCCAAGATCAAAGCTAGGAAGGAACAAGCACAAAGGACAAAGTCATCGGCAAGGACAATATTCTAAGGCAACAACGTGGAAGAAAAACAGAGTGACCAAGGAAGACATCCAGCACACTGAGGTGGCGCCTCGTCATCTTCCAACCAATCAAATTGTTCCAAATCAACATGCAACAACTTTCTATTTTTATTGTCGGTTCATATTTAGCAAGAAGGACAAGTGTCCTCGAATGTAATTTTCTCGTTGTTCAAGAGGTAGTTGGTTGTGACAAACCCTAATTAGGGTTTTTTTTGTAATCTCGGTCGTTGATCCTAAATCAATCTTTGCCATTGAATTGTAATTGGGGAGCCTATAAATTGAGCTCACCCCTCATTTGTAAAGCATGGGAGCATGTTGCAAAACATGTTAAGATAAGTAAATTGTTGCATATGATTGCCAAAGTAATAAGTAATGCATGCATTGTTTTGATGGTGATTACTTCTCTTATTTTGGAGTTGGCATGGTTCTTATCCCTCATCATAGTTTAGATTTTATTTCATGTAAGCTAGATGAATGATAGATTGATAGTATAGATTGGTGGAACTTTCGCTCATACTTTCTTTGGATGGATGATTTCCTTTCAATGCGTAAAGTTAGACTGGGCTTACTTTGTGGATGCTTAACTTCTGTCTGGGTAAATATTGTTCAATTTGATGGTAGTTATTCATGACATGAAAATTATAAGCACATTCCCTTGAAGATTGCACCCACTTTGTGTAGTTGTCGTTTAGCGTAGCGAAGCAAAGCGTGGTTATTAGTTTCACCAAGTCAATATTGTCTCTTGAATTCTTAGGAAGTAGATTAGAACTTCTAAACCCTTATCTCCTTTTTTTAGTTTGTTTGATTCGAGACCCAAACAACAAAGCTTCATTGCCTAAACCTTCATTGTGAATTGAACGAACCTAGCATAAGTCCCTTTGTGTTACCAGCATATCACAACGACCACTGAGATTATCCACACGTCAAGACCTGACATAAGGAACCTTGGAATCGCCATATGATCTTCTCGCAATCTTAGCATAAGCGGTGGTTTTTCAAAAGAGGATAGGGTGTCTTTGGGCATTTTATTCTGATGTTTGGTGTGTCATAAAACACGCATCAACACTATCCTATTTGGATGGATGCCTATGCTATATGGATGGATGTCTATCTCGTATGGACAAATGATTACCTGCGTATACAACTGAATGAACATATAAGAACTTAATAAATGATTAAAGTTTTGACAACAAAAAAATGAGTAAAATCTTTTAGGTACAACTTAAGGGCTGTTACATTGGTCTCCCCCATCCCCTCATGAGGAAACTCGATGGCATTGTGTTTAAATTTGAATAGAACATCATACTTCAATTAAAAATTAAAAATCCTCTCATAGTTTCTGCCTATAGCTTCAAATATCTATTTATCATTCAACAAAACTTTATTCCTCATGTCCAACAAGCTATAAAGACCATACTTTTCAAATCAGCTAATAACCGCCACAAATACATTTTGATTTTTATCCATCTTGGTTTTTAATTTGCAGTCTTGTTCTCCATTGCTAAGCATGATTATTTTTCACTTACCTGTCTTGAGTTGAGACATAGGGAACTCTTCAATTTAAGAATATGTAGCAATGTGTGTGCAAAGAAGGTACATGAATGATGAAAACACCAAAGCTGACAACAATAGGTGAAGAGAATATACCAAAACTAACAGTAATGCTAAAAAGCTTTGTGTTTTCAACGATGTGCTTTGAAAGAGCCAAAGAGCCAGTTATAAAGCTAAGGACTGAACCTCCCCCCTTGGCCTGTAGTTAAAAACCATGATCAAAATGAATGTCATTCAACTCTCTATCTATGTCAATCAACAGAAAGTACTCTTCAACAAACAATCTGCTTATGATCTAGTCCCCAAAAATATGCATTGGAAAATACAAGACGAGAGAGAGTTTCTTGTGATGTCTACTAACCTCTATAATCTAATTCAATCTAAAACCTACAAAATACCTGTGAAAAATGCAAATTGTGTCCTGGGTGAGAAGGAAGACCCGCATAGTATACTCTTTCTATTCGTGGATGAGATGACAAAAATTCTGAAATTTTCTTTGCATTCTCCTGAATCATCATAATAGATGTAAAAAGGTTAGAAGAGAAAATCAGACTGTCCAAAAACAACTACATGATGTTTCCCTTGAATTACAAGGGCTCACATTGAATCATAACAAAGCATAAGAACATTAATGTTTCAACCAATACATAATTATACCTCTTATAAGTTAATATTGTAACGAGTGCAAGGCAGAAATCTGAATGAAAGGTAATGCTTAAAGTTTCCAGGAAATAGAGATTGAGATGGGGTCAAGAAGAACAAAGGTGTTGACAGGCATGCAATTTTTTGAAAAGAATACAGCAGATAACAAGGAAATGCCAGCAGAAAAAAAATTATATATTGTGTGTGTTGGGTGCGTGTGTATGTGAAAGACTATATATGAAAAATATAAACATAAAGATTATAAATCAGAACTCAAAACATTGAAATACTTCATAAAACATTTAATAATACATATTGATACTTAATAGATTACATGAATGCATAGTTGGAAAACTCGCCCCAAGGAAAAACTCGCCAAGGGAAAAATTGGAGAGTTTTTAAAAACTCGCCAAAAACTCGAAAAAAACTCGGCAAAAAAACTCGGGAAATGAAAAAATTGCTTAATTTTCATTAAAAACACATTTTTTTTGCAAAATTCAATGACAAGATGAATCCAATGAATCCATAAATGAGTACAAAAGTGTTTTCTATTAATTTTGATTGACTTTAATGTAAATTAATTACAAAATCGCATTCTCATGCGGAATCCCGATGGCTAAAAGCCTGAAAGTCTGATACATGAAAACAGTAAAACTAGAACTAGAAGCAAATACTAAAGTTCTAAACAACAACTAAATACAACATGCTAGGCTTTCCTCTTCCCTAGTCTAGCAACAGCTAGGGAAGAAGGGGTGGGTCCTCTAGCCCTGCCACGTGTGCGTGGTGCTAGTGGTGGTGGCTGCGGTGCTACTGCTGCTGGCTCTGGCTCTGGCTCTGGCTCTGGCTGGATCTCATCCAACCCTACATCTCCAACTCCTGATGCACCCACATCCTCCATTGCCTCTCTCTCAAAGTCAAGGATTTCATCTGCACTAAACAATGGAGGCTGCTCCTCTCGCCCTGTCCAATCACTATAAGGATCTATCTCATCTAAGTCAATAGGATCCTGTGATTTTTCTTCAACTCTCTTTATGCGCAACCGAAGGTTGTATTGCACAAAGACCAAGTCATTGAGGCGCTTTTGTGTTAACTTGTTCCTCTTTTTCGTGTGAATGGACTCGAACAAGCTCCAATTGCGCTCACAATTGGATGCACTACAAGGCTGACATAGAATACGGAGGGCAATTTTTTGTAGATTTGGGGTTTTTCCACCCCAATTTTTCCACCAAACATCTGCAAAAAACAAAAACAAAATTGAAGAGTTAGAAAACAAAGTCAAAGACTCAAAAGTCAAAAGTCAAAACACATTTTATCAAATTCTAAGATGCATGTGAAATAAACTTAAAATTTAAAGACTCTGAATTTTATACCTGGTGGCAAAGTGGTTCTTCCTCTAACAGCCAACTCTGAAGAAAAGAGATTACCAGTTGCCTCCCTATATATATCCATCTCCCTGACGATGAGGTCTCTCACTGCAACCTCAGGTTCCATCCTCTGAATGCATGTTGTGAGCCCCTCCATAACCTCTCCATTAGGATCAGAGAAGCTCTCTGAGAAGAGAAAAGAAGGGTTGAGGAAGTACCCTGCTGCATGGATGGGTTGGTGGAGTTGATTGTTCCCCCTCCTATCAACAATCTCCCATATGGGATCAAATTTGAGGCTGTCCCCCTTGTAATAACTTTTGATGGCCTCCTTGGCCCTCTCCATGGCCTCATAAATGTATCCCATTGGGTTTTCATCCCCATCTACCAAGCGGAGGACTCTAACCAAGGGCTCCGACACCTAGATTAAAAATACAAAAAGATCAAAGTTAGAAATTTATAATGAAAGGCTTAAAGTTAAATTAAAAAACATATATTTATATTGAACTTGAGATTAAAATTAAAATCAAAGTTTGGAAGTTAACTTCACGATCTCTGTAGCGTTTTGTGCAAACAAGGGGTCGAAGACTATTGCAGAAATTCTATCTCCTTTGGCCTTCTTTGAATATGAAGAGTCATTCCATGCTTGACTCACGAACATTTGTCTTAGAGAGCCCAAAGAATCCAAAATGCTTTGCAACATTAGGAAAATTGTTGCAAACCAGCTCAGCACCCAGACCTCTTAACTCCTTCCATAGGTATGCTCTCTGTCAAACTAAGAACCATGAAGGTGATTGTAGATATATTTTGTGACCACTCCTTACATCATCTACAATCGGTGCCACCCAAACAAGTTTGCCTATGTCCTCCAAAAGAAGGTCAAGGCAATGACCCGCACAAGGTGACCAAAAGAGTGATGGATGTCTACTCTCAAGCATCCTTCCAGCTGCCACATACGCTGCTGCATTATCTGTGATGACTTGCACCACATTAGCAATCCCCACCTCCATCACAACTTCATCCAACAACATACACAATGTATCTGCAGTTTTTATCTTGTTGGAAGCATCCACCGACTTCCAAAACACAACTTCACCTTTGGAAGCAACCAAAAAATTAAGGATGGTGCGGTTTCTCCCATTCGTCCACCCATCAGAAAGAATTGAGCTGCCAAATTTCTTCCATTTAGTTTTTTGCTCTTCCACCACATGCATTGCCCTTTCGGTTGCATTTGTGAGCAAACTGCAAGTACAAAGTAAAATAATTAAATAAGTACAAACTTGTAAGTTTTAAACAAAAAATAGCTTGAATTCAACATAAATAATAAAGTAATTTAAATTTTAAATTAAAGAACATAAAATTTAAGTTGACTTGTCACTTACCTCCCACTCAAATCTTTGCGAGAAGGTGAGAGGCTGACGCCTGGCCCGTCGTCAGTGACCATTTGCGGCGCAATAGGGACTACTCGCCACATTGAATGGTATGTTATTGAAATACCAAAAATCAGCACATGCCATTTTGGCATGTTCATGCACCTCCTTGTTCCACCCTGTAGCCTCCAATGATCCCTGTGCTCCTGGTGTGTTTCTTGGCACAAAAAAACTTTGTGGGTTGCGTGAAGATGAAGGTGGTGGTGGCATTGGCACTCTAGTCGAACTAGAGGACAAGGGGGGCCTAGCCGATGTGGCTGTGGAGGATGTGCCATGAATGCGAATCCGTGGACCATGAAGAGAGCCCACAATGCCAATAATATCTGCATCCTCATCTGACTCTATCTCCATGTGCTCGACCCTGTGCTCCTGAGTCCCATGGGCATGCGCATGTCCACTAGCACTGGCTATGGATGCTGCTATGGCTTTTTTAGCCCTCTCCCTTTGCATTTTTTTTTCCTCAGCAAGTGAAAGTAGGGCAAGCATCTCTCTTCTAATCTCTTCTTTGGGCTTCTCACAAACCTTGGAATCACGTTGAGGAATGCCTGCTAGATGGTATTTGAGGCGATTTATGCCTCCATGATATGTTTTTTTGCATTCACCGCAAACAACTGTTCCAGGCACTGGCCCTCTGACACCATATTTCCATGTAGGGTCTCTAGCCCCTGCTGGACGAGTGCCTGGAACCCATGCTGATGGTGTGCGAGGGGTGGAACTTGATGGGGCGGGGGTGGAACCTGATGCTGAGCATGAACCAGAGCCAGAAGCCATTATAGTGTGTAATCACTGTAATGTGTATTCACTGATCAATGATCAATCTACACATTCAAAAATATGTACAGCATATTAGTTTTTAATACAAAAAAAATTTAAAAAACAACCTAAAATCATTAAAACTTCAAAAATCTAGAGCTAAATTTGATTTAAATTGATACAAATGTGTTTAAATGAATTATCAATTAACATTATTAACTAATCTTATCATTCTACAAAAAAAATGAACCTAGGTCTGAAAATTTCAAAAAATAGTGAAAAAAATGAAAAAAATCAGCAAAAATCAACAAAAAATTGTGATGAATCTTGTTTTTTGGATTCTAAATGCAAAAAAATTGTTTCTTTGTGCTCTATCATGTCTTTTTTTCAATTTGGAATGAGTATTTTGCAAGAAGAATGAAAGAAATTAATTAATCAAAAACAAAAACCCTACCTGTGAATCGAATTTCCCTTCAAAATCCACACAAAATGGCGTTTGAATCCGCTCTCCTCGATGGAAAATCGTTGGAAATGATATCTCCTTGCTTGGGGGGGGGTTTTAGCTCCTCACACAAAGTATCAAGTGATTTTGAAATGAAATGAACTTATTAAAAGACGTCTTCAGCCTTTATTCCTGCGCAGGCGAGTTTTTCCTTCGGACTCGCGAGTTTTTGGCGAGTACTCGCCACTAAAAACTCGCGAGTTTTTGCAAAAACTCGAAAAAACTCGAATTTCAAGTTCTGCGAGTTAACTCTGCAAAAACTCGTTTCTGAAAAAAACTCGCGAGTTTTTCAAGACTCGCCGAGTTTCCTGCGAGTATGCCAACTATGCATGAATGGTCAGGAGACCTTAAAACATGCTGATTAGAGAGTTCTCAAGCAAGATCAACTTACAAATCCTTAGCCTCTAAAGGTTCTTACAAATGTCCAAAATAATTATCGTTCCTATACTTGGTTGTATGGGGCATTCCACTTTAATCTCTATTGTCCGCCATGGCTCTATAATTTTGAAGGCATTTTTGCAGAGCTTATCACTGAAGAGAATTCCTTACAGAATAATTGTCAGAAGAAAACTGCAAATACAAATCAAGCAAAAGTAACAGTTTATAGCATGGGCTACTAATATGAAGTAGCCTTATTTCCCACTTCAGTCAACTTATGGAACTTTTGTACAGATAGACATCTTAACTCTAATTATTTTCTGTTCTTACTAGTACCACAACGGGCTTTGATAAGAAAATTCTCTGCAATGAAACATGTTGAACACTTTTAGGTTAAAATCAGCAAAATTCATGCCTGCTTTTATTTGATTTTTATAACTCTCTTCAACTAGTTATTAGCACAAGATAAATTAATGTAATTTATATAATATTTAAAAAATGTATATGGGAAATATTACAGCTTTTGACAAATGTCTAGAAAGACAGATGTCAGCTGAAGTCTCCCAACATCTGGGGAATGTGTTTCCAAGAGAGATGACAGGTAAAAAGGGTCAGTATGCAAGTTTCCATGCAACTAATTTAAAAGTCATGATGGAGAGAAACAGAGATATAAGAAATACATGTATTTTTCTAATGAGATATGAATGAATGTAAGACATTGAATACAATGAGTTGAGGCATTTGGCATATAGATTCCAAAAAGGCATGTGTCAAGAAAGACATATATACAAATAATAATGAATGATACAATTAAGTGTGTTGCAATTAATCAGAGCAAATTGATTAGCGCAAATCAAGTTCTTTTAAATAAGTTGATAAAGTGACTAAGCACGTCGTAGAAAAGAATTTTCTCTTAGAACTTTGCATCTGAAAGAAATTACCAAGAGAAATGAAATTTCACATAATCTATAATGTAAGGAAAATATTAAGAGAGGCAAGTCTCTAATCATCTTTTTAAAATTTACTAGTGTTCCACGGGGCAGTCCCAAAACGTGCATTCTCCCGTCACGGGACATTTACCCCGGACTTAGGAGGCCTGTAGGAGGCCATCCATGGCGATCCCATACAGCGTCCAGGCATTGAGAGAGACATCTCACGGAGGCAAGGCAGGCGTCTCAAGATCTCGAGAGACGTCAGCGATCCCCTCGGCATTCGAAGAGCCTTGAGGAGTCTCATGGGCCTTTAAAGTGTTTTTTTTTTTTTAAATCTTTTATTTTTGTTGAAGTTTGTGCCTGGGGCCGAACCCTAAAGGCCTATGGGACCCATCTCAAAGCCTCTAAATGAAATAAAACTCTCAAATTGCTTTCTTTTTTACTCATATATGCATTTGATGTTTTGGAGCAGCTAGGTGAAGAAGAGGAAAACCAATGAGAAGAGTGAGTGAAAGAGTGAGTTTGAGGTGCTGCAAGTGCAAGAGGGGTGAGAAGGAGAAATAAGAAGAAGAGGAGGAGCATTCTACACCAATTTTGAAGGATTTTTCAAGCACAAGGTAGGATTTTATGACTGTTTTTCTTAGTTTTTTCAATTTTTTTTTGTTTTGTTTTCCAAGTTTTTAGATTCATTTTGAAAATGTAGTTTGATGTTTTTAATGGGCATTGAAATGAAAATCAAAACATGAATATGCATTTGCAGCCACATATCTATGAAATTATGATTAAAAATTTAATCATAATTTCATATACATGGCTGCAAATGCATATTCATATTCTTCATTTTCATTTCAAGGCTCATTTTTTTTTCTTTCATCTTTCCATCAAGATTCATCATGAAATTTTAAAATTTTATTTTCAAATTTGTTAAACAGAAACTAGGCTGAAACTAGGCACTTATAGAATTTATTTGTTTATTGCAGTGTCACAATGAGCTCTCATGACAATGATGACATCAACATGAGTGAGGATGAAGCTCATTCACATAGTGATGTTGATCCTGAATATGAACCTGGGGTTGAGGGGGATGACCATGGGGATGAGCATGAAGTCCAAACTAGTTCCATGGCAAGTGAAGCAAGTAATGTAAATTGCCCTTCTGCAATATTGGCAAAGTATGCTAGGGGTCCTTTTGATCCCACTTCCCCTCTCAAACAATTTGCAACAAAAGATCTAAGCAGGCAACCGCAAGCGGCAACAGTTGGTGGCACAAGGAGGTGGAAGTGCAACTTTTGTGGTGGTGGGTGGTATGGCAGCATCACTAGAGTTAATGCACACCTCCTTTTCATTAAAGGAAAAGGTGTGGGGATATGTCGTTTTTTATTAAAACCAGAAAACCTGAAATTCAAAATTGAAATAAATAAGTTATGGGGTGTTCCTGATGATACTCCAGTTGCACCTGTGCCTACTACTTTGTCTCATAGGACACAGCTTCAGCATAGCCAACAACAGAGATCTAGCCATACTTTGCAGACGAGAGTAGGAGGGACACCAGGTTCTTCTAGTGCCTATGCAGGAGAGGGGAGGGGGAAACGGAAAGTGCAAAGTCAAACTCAAAGTAACCCCATTGCAGATTTGTTTAATGTGCAGCTCAAGGATGAGATAGATGATGCCATTGGCAAGTTCTTCTTTGCCAATGGCATCCCGTTTCATGTTGCCCGATCTCCTTATTTTAAGGATATGATATCGATGGTGGCAAAGGGAGGACCATCATATGTGCCACCAGGTGAGACGAAATTGAGGACAGCGATCTTGGATAAGAACTATTCCAAGATCAATTTGTTGATGGAGAAGATGAAGGAGTGTTGGATTGAGATAGGATGTAGCATAGTCATGGATGGGTGGACGAACATTAGCCATCGTCCACTCATTAACATCATGGTTACATGTACTGAGGGCCCATATTTTCTTAAGGCCGTTGATTGTTCAGGGCATCGCAAAGATGCTGATTTTCAGTTTGAGGTTCTCAGGGATGCTATTGAGGAGGTTGGGCCACAAAATGTGGTCCAAGTTGTGATAGATGCTGCACATGTGTGCAAAGCTGCAGGGAGACTTATTGAGGCTACTTATAGGCATATCTGGTGGACCCCATGTTGTGTGCATGCCATGAATAATGCACTCAAGGACATGGGAAAGATTGAATGGATTAGAGCAGTGGTTCATGATGCGAGAGATGTGCAGATGTTTATTTCCAACCACCACACATCACATGCACTTTTCAGGACCTTCGCTAAGAAGGAGTTCCTGAAACATACTGATACGAGATATGGTTCTTATTTCATTCTCTTAGACAGAATGATTGAGTTGCAAGAGGCACTGCAACTCATGGTCATGACAGCAGATTGGAGTAGGTGGGCCGAGTCTAGGACAAAGCATGGGAGGAAGGTGAAGGATACAGTGAAGAGCGATGTGTTCTAGGCTGATGCAAAATATATTGTTGCCATCATTAAACCAGTTTTCCAAGTTATCAGGTATGGGGATGCGGATGCACCTAGCCTTGGAGAGGTGTATGAGTGCATTGATTCTATGCTTGATCAGATGAGGGCTGTTGTGCGAGAGAGGGACCCTACATTAGCATTCTACCACGAGCACATTCAGCCAATCATTCACAGGAGATGGGAGAAGCTCAACATTCCCTTGCACATGGCAACCTATGCACTTAATCCTAAGTGGTACTTGACTAGGCTTGGTAGAGTAACACCGATACAGGATGCAGAGGTGAAGGCAGGGTTCTTTAGGTGCATTGAGAGGATGTATGATGATGTAGATGCCAGTGTGATTCGCACTGAGTGGACCAAATTTGCCACTCTTAGAGGTTATTCAGATGCAGCCAAGATGGATATGCGAACTATGGCGCAGGAGGACCCAATTTTGTGGTGGACTTGCCATGGATCAGGATCTTTGACTACCACTCTAGCCATTCGATTGTTATCTCAGGTTTCTAGTTCTTCAGCTGCTGAGAGGAACTGGTCTACATATAGCTTCATCCACTCTCTTAAGAGGAACAGACTTACCTCTAGGAGAGCAGAGAAGCTTGTGGCTGTACATAGTGCTTTGCGTCTCATTGACCACAAATCACTTTTGTACAAAGAGAGTCCAGCAGCACGGTGGGATGTAGACCCAGAGGAGCCAGCACAGATTGATGAGGATGCTGCAGTTTCGGCTTCAGATGCAGGGCTGGTTGGTATTAGTTTGGCAGCGCTTGATCGCGAGGATTCCAGTAGTTCGAGTGATGAGGAGTTTGGGGATGATTAGAGGCCTCCCTTCACTACATTTTTGCATTTTGTACTTATTTTGATTATGATATCAAACTATCAATGTACTCATGCTACTTATTTTTATCATTATGATATGATATTATGATGTGACATGTCATATTTTCGATATTCATATAATAGAAATCTCAAATTCGACAATTTCATTTGTCAAATTTTAATATTTTATTTGATTAGTGATTACTAATAGTTTTCAAGTATTCAAAATGTTAGTATTTGCAATTTTACTAATTTGCCAAAGTTTAATTTGAATTGTTATTCTAAAACATCTTTTTATAACTAGTTATTCAAGTACCATATGTATATCAGCGCCGCCCCCCCGCCGCCGTCCCCCCGCCGTCCCCAAACTTAGACCCCTTGTCCCCCCGTCCCTGAGACCCGTCCCGCACACAGAGACGCGTCCCCTTCAGGAAACTCCGTGGAACATTGAAATTTACAGGTTCTTTACTGCATGGAACATTGGAAGCAGTGATATTTGATACTTCATGAACTTCAGATGGCTCATTGTTATATTTAATGAACTTCAGATGGCGTCATAGATGGTAAGGGATTGAATTGTTAAAAATGATTAAATTTCTCTCAGATTTGATCTATCTATGGCTTTTCTATTTTCAGAATATGATTCTTACAATCACTGTACTTTCTTGCAGATTATAATCAGAATATTGAACTTGATAAATATGAAGTTGATGCCAAATCAATATTGAAAAATACTGATCATGAATTCACAAGTCTGAATTTTTTCCTTAATGGTCTTCGATCTACAAGAGCAGAACATTTATTGATTTCGATGTCTCCAATTGTGGATTGGATCTACATTAAATATATAAGGAAGAGACACATCCCATGAGCGGACATGTCTCCACAAAGTGGAGGCATGTCCATTCATGAGATGTCTCATGAATTGTGCTTTTTCATTTTAACTAAACACCCGATCTCTAATCAGGGTTTGTTACTTAATAAACATAAATGCTTACCAAGTTCGATCTGTATTTATCTTGCACAAATAAATAATATCCAATCTGGAAATGATCACCGATAATGATGCTCGATCGGGATCCTATATGAAACATGAAATGCCAATAATCTGCAAGTAATAACCTCTAAATGCAGATCGATAATATACTTGGAATATAGTAGATTTCGATCAGTTATATAAGTGATCATCGATTTCCAGAATTTATTGCAAATGATGATATGAATATATATACAATTAAATATATATGTGTGTACACATATGTCAGTACATACTGACATCTATATACACACATATTATCAAATCGATCATCATTTCTATATCTGACCGAAGCTACCATATTTCAACATGAATAAATAAGGTTTGGTTCATTGGCATGATTTATGCGATAAAGTAGAAATGATTTAGCTCTTCGGGACAGATACATATAGGAAACAAATTCATCACTAAAGAATACAGGACTCTGTATCCAAACATGCCCAAGTTTATAGCTCCATGAAAGCACCAAAATGTAAAAGAAAGCCAATTTGGAAGGAAAGCTTTGACCAAAAGGTGAAACCATTGGTTGATATGGCAATGATGCCACAAAAGTTAAAATTGGATCAAGCCAAATGTCAAATCAATTCTGATAAACTTATATAATAGATGGATTTGCTGAATCAATATTGTTTAGATTAGCCCACTTTTTCAAACATAAGCATTATTGGTTGGTTGATTCTCTATTATTCTGACCAAAAACACTTAGTTGTGTGGTTAAGACATGGGATACCAGTACAATATCTAATTGGGATATAGAAAATTTTAAAAAACCTTGAATAAAATAGAGCTCTGAGCTGGTATAAGGCATATATAAAATTGTAGAAAAGAAAACTACTGTGTTCCACGGCCTTTTGGGGACGGGGACGGGGACGGGGGGACGGTTAGGGACGCGTTTCCGGGACGTTTCCTAGGGGCCCATTTTTAGGGGATGGTAGGGGACGGCAACATAAAAAATACATATATATATATAATTTTTTCAAAATTTATTAATATATTATAGATAGAGAGAGGGAAAGAGAGAGATATATGTCAATAAATTAATAATTGCTAACAACAATATCAATATATAAATAAATCGCGAGAGTAGTAGCATAACAACATAATAAATGTCATTAAAGCATTATAAAATTTATCATAGCAATATCAAACATCAATAAAACCATGGTCTATCAATATCAATAAATCACGAGAGTGGTAGGAAATAGAACTAAGTAAGTGCATCTCCCAGCTCCTCAAGGCATCCCAAACACAAACAAAATGCAGCTTGAGTGAAGAAAAAAACACAGTCAAGTAGAGCCCAGCCACAACTTTACTCTAGGCGTTAGAAACAAAAACTTGAAGAAATTTGTTTCATGCCTCTTTAAAATGCAAAAACGTCTATGTTAAATGCCCAAACATAGGAGCAAAATGCCAAAAAAATGTTTAGACTGAGCTGAGGCTGAGATTTTCCCGTGCTTTACTGTGCGAAGTCGTCGCCCCTGTCGTCGCTTGCTGTGAGAGCCAAATAATATCATTGAATCTTATGAAACTTTATTAAGTTTCATTTAAATTTTTGTTTTTAGACTTTACACAAACGCATTATGTTGTTGTGGGCCCACAAAACATTTAATAGCAATATAAAATGTTTTAAAAAACAAAATTTTATGTTCTTTAATTTTCTGGAGCTCTATATACACAGGGGACGGCAGGGGACGGCAGGGGACAGCGAGGGACGTTCCCAACGTCCCCTGCCGTCCCCGAGGACGGGGGACCGTTCCCAAAGAAGAGGAAACGTTCCCCGCCGTTTCCTGTGAATTTTCTTGATTCGGGGACGGCCGGGGACTGTCCTTGATGCGTCCCCCCGTCCCCAGGACGGATGGGGACGGGTACAAGGGGTTTTGGGGTAGGGGACGCATCCCCGTGTAACACAGGAAAACTATAAACCTTAACACAGGGAAATTGAAATATGCCCCTTAATTTTTTTCCTTGATTTTAAATATCAATTACAATGCAAATGCACATGCACCTGTTAAGGTTAGCTCCAAACCAAAACGATGTGGAAAAGAACTCTAACCAAGAATGCGCCCTAAAACCACTTAAGGAAGAGGGGTGGTCATATGGTCAGAGGATCCCTAGGATCTAATAATTCAACAACTATAACATGATTACAACTGGAAGTACAAAATAAACTCAACGCCAAGAATGTGCACACAAGATTCTTTGAAAG
>VDFB02323526.1:0-44817 GCA_007258455.2 Sequoia sempervirens
TTGAGTAGGAAAACTTGGGTTTTAAGGTTAAATTTCTTCAATGTCGGCCTTGGGGATCAAATTAATCGTCATTTGAGTGGTTTTCCTATATAAGAAAGCCTTCAAATCCTCATTTCATCCAAGCAACATCATAGGTTCAAGTCATCAATTCAAGCAAACAAGAGTTAAGCACTCCAAGTCTTCACAAGGTCATCAAGATAACTTTCAAGATCAGTTTTAAGGCATTCAAGAGCAAGATTCTTCATCAATTGTTGCAACAATTCAAGATCCATCATCATGGCAAGGTTCTAATTACATTACTTCATGTTCATGCTTCAATATCTTATTTCATCATTTTGGTTTAATTACCTGTGCGGTTTGATCAAGGCAAACCCTATTCTGGGTAGTGGAGAGAATCAATGATCTTCACTCTCTCGTAGGACGGTGCATCTAGGTGCTTTGAAGCGCTCGGAGATTATCAAGATTAAGCCAAATTTAAGTTTGTTTCTCCTATTGGCAAGGTCAAAATCTTCACAAAAGTCACTTCTTACGCCCCAAAAAAATCATCAAGGTTTCAGATCCAAACACCTAGAGGTGCTTGTGCTAGACCGTGCAAATCAGAACTTCGACTTCAAAAAATTCCGAAATCGATTCGCCACAAGTGGTGAGTGAGTCCCATTTTTGGTCAATTTTGAGATTTTGGCATTTTCAAATACCCGTTTTCGAGAAACATGTTCTTGTGCAGAAACCCTGATTTGGGACTGATTTGCCCAGATTGGCGAATGAAGCCTAGTGGGCCAAAGTTTTAGAATCGGTAGCATTTCCAATCTCCATCCAAGTCTCTACAAGTTTCCAGGTGCACACTTTCAGTTTTATAGTTTTCTGTTTTATTTCATTTACTTTTCTAGGTCATACACTAAGTATGCATATCATACTATGTTTTCCAACATTTTCTTTTCCAAGTTTAAACTTGGTGGTGAACCCCTCTTGTAATCTAAAATCATATCCTAGGGTACCTTATTGTCAGATCTCTCTCTCCACTAATCATTGGATTGAGATCTCTAAGGTGTCATTGAGTGTGGCAATTGTGAAATAGGAACCCTATCCTTGTGTTTATGCCTCAAAGGTGGGGAGCATCCATTTCCATTTACTACAATTCCAACTAATTGATTCATTCTACAAACATTGAAGTTCCAAATATATCTCATCAACTTTTTTATCCCAATCCCCATTGTTTCTCTTTCACAAAACTACATCTTGAATTTTTAGGTAGGTGCGACTTGATAGTTCCAATTTTAGTGTATTAATGTGATAAACCATACTATTATGCCCACCCATAGATTCTAGAGCTTTATCTTGTCAAATGACATCTTTCTTTCCAAAGAAGTATATAAAGACCATTGTCCACAATATTCACATGCACCTATTTAAATTTGTTCACCTTTTTGAAAGACAGTTTATTCTAATATGAGTTGAAACTAAAAAGATGTGTATATCTCACTATATCATAAGTACAAGCTTCCCACCTCATAATCAATAATATTGGAAAACATTTCAAATGACCCTATTTGGCTCGAAGTCAAATGATGTCTTCTTCCTAAGATTTAAAAAAATTCATGGAACCTTGAAGTTTGATTCTCTTGCATGATAGGTAAAATAATTTGGACCAACAAGTATACATCTAAACTCCATTAACAATGAGGTCTCTTGGCAGCATAGAAAATAATTATATCATCAAGTATGCATTATCTAAACACATACCTTTTTGAAGATGATTTTAATTAATGATTTTTTAAACTATTCCTTCTAAGGAACGACAAAAATTATCTTGTGTGGAGGCTAAAAATAAGTTATCAGTCATAAATCACTTTTTTTTTCACCCAGATCAAAACTATGTTGAATGAAGTATTCATTCTCCTTATTTGAAACCATTTGCCAAAATTTTTGAATGTTTCAATGACCTCAAAATGATCAATCTTATAGATGTTCAAGTCTACAAATAACAAATTATAATTTAATTTCGTCAAAATCAATAACTTGAAAATGAAACAATAGCTACATAATTGTAACTTCCTTGAAAGAAAAATAAGTTTGAGTATTGTAATAACTAAAAAATTATTTTAAAGGATGAAATTCTTTCCTATTAATCACCAACTAAAAAATGTTCCATCCCTTTACTAACAATATTTATTGATCCATTAAAAGTAAATATTTTATACGAGTGGAATGACATAGATATATGTTTTTAAAGGATGGGTTTTTGCGCATTGGTTAATCAAATGATGATCTTCATCTGCCAAAGTACAAATCGCCTTCTTTATAAGGTGTGGTGCTCTCAGCTTCAAGCAACATAGTTTTTTGAAGCTTGGTTTCTACAAGTTCTTACGTTCCTTTGTATCTATTGTCAAAAGAAGTTGTTGGTTAAAGGATCCTCATATAATGGGAATTATCTTTTTGCTTGCTTTTCTCGGGCATTGTATTCAGTGTTTTATTCATATTGCATGCTCTCAGGGTTAGTTCTGGGTCTCAAAGTTTATTTTCTGGTGGGTACAATTGGTGTTTTCAGTGTGGGTCAACTTGATATATATTCTTTGGTCGACATTGTTAACATAATCGTGTATAAAGTTTTGGGTCGTCATTGTAATCAATTTCCAAAGTGCTTAGGTATTTGCTTCAGTGTGTGTTGGTATGGAATGGAGTATTTTCCTAAAAATTATAGAATTGCAGTGCAAGAGAGAGAAAAAGAGCATCCTTTTTCTAAGGAGGTCACAAAGTTTGAACTATCCCAAGTTTTTAAAATGGCATGCCCAAGTCTTCTTGATAGTATCAAAACTGTCATTGGGCAAGAGATATTGTGTCCAAGTTCTCCTAGGTTGTTATTTCCCACTCAATTACTTTCTATATATCTGACAAATGCAATGGACCTTTTGTAATCATTTGAATTCCTCTCAATTGTGGTGCAAGAGTTAGTTCAACCAAATTATCTCAAAGAAGAAGAGTTATTATAGACTGTTCAAGGGTACAACTTGGATAAAGGGAAATCTTACATGGGAGGAATCTTTCCAAAACACAATCTTAAGAGTAAAAGAGCATACAAGGAGGTGTAAGACTATAAAGAAAGGCATCATAGATGATGACCCATGGTTATTATACAAGACATTGAATACTCATTCTCAAGAGCTTGGCCCTCATATGGTGGATAAAGTCAAAGAAAAGTTTTTGGCAGTTTCCTTTCTCCTATCACACCACATACGTCATGGAAAAAGGGAAATGGAAATGGTGAGGGACATATCAGGTTCACATATCGGGGTAGAGATGAACGAAGGACAAGGAGATAATGGTATTGACCTAAATTCAAGCAAGGTGGGCACATCGACAAACACAAGGCCTATGGAGGAATGAGATTGAAGATTTCCTAATATATTTATAATATGGAAAAAAGATTTTATAGCTTGAAATCTTGGTTATATGAATGTTCAAATCATAACATTCTAAGGCATATTTTGTAAAATAGTCTACCTTACATCTTAGTTGGAGACAAATTTTGTTTTTATTAAATCTGATAACTCACTGCCAGTACTATAATTTTTGCCTCTATGTATCTTTAAATATTTTAATATTAATATGTCCATATAGGCACTAGCCTTTTACTGAAAAATATATATATATTTATTGATCCAATTGTATGCATGTAAATAAAATTATGTGGTTGCTTATTTGAAAGATGATAACACTAAGTTTAAAATTTTGACCTATAATCCTCCATGGTATATTCCCCCTGTCACCACTAACCTCCAACATACTTTGTTGGTGATCTCTTGCATGAATACTCAACAATGAAGTAGATCAACCATGTTTATACTGCAATATTGTGGTGTTCATGCACAAACTTCATTTGAATATCTCTTAGTGGTGCTTGAGACTCCACTAGGAAAAATAATTCACGCACAACCTATCTCTAACTTATGATAATGTTTCTCACTTTGTGGTTGTTGGAGTTGATAGTGAACCCCACAGCTCTGAGTGATCCTCTATAACCAAAGCACCTACCACAAATGAGAAATTGAAGTAATGATTATGTTATGCAACCTTGAGAGATATTAATTGATCCATAGAAGCATATGACATGCCTTTTGTATTGAATGAATAAATGTGAATTTATTATTACAATGAATGTGCATGCTTATAAAAGAAAAATAAAACAAACCTAGATGAGGATTGCACTAGATTGTGACAAGTTTCTTAATCTCATGCAATCAAACAACTAGACATATAATTAGCCCAATCTAATAATAAAAAATCAATCCTAAGTTTAGCTTAAGTGAATAATGTAATAAGGTACTTAATAATTAATTAATTATCGAGTGATTATCTTGATTACTCCAACACCCCCCCTTAAGATCAACTTAGGGAGAAGCTATAAAACCCTAATGTAGAATGTAATGATGGATGCATGGATGGGTCCTGGATACAAGTCCTGATGAGGTACCCATGTACAAATAAATGAAATCTCTCATAACTAGAGAAATGGAGAAAACCACATGGGAAAAATCCTGTCCAAAAAAGAAAAAGAAACAATTGCACTAGTGAAAGAAGGATGGGAGGACTCAATGTGACCCCCCAAGGACTGCTTTTGTCACACAAGTACAATATATGTCCCCACAAAAGGAGAGAGAAAACGAGGATATGAATCCTCCCCATAAATAAAGAGCCCATGTGCCAATGATGAATGCCTGAAAACAGAATATGATCCACTTCCTAGAGATTAAAGTTCTCCCCTTAAGAAGAAACAAATCCATTAGTGATGGGAGAAGCCAATCCAAAAACATGGGTGATGCTGAAATCCAAATCCAAATGATGTGTCTCTCTGAAAAATGCTCAAGTATCCACATGTTAGAAAGTGATGATGTCAATCTAGAAACTTGTGAAGATTGATGTATAACAAGATCCAAAGACGATGAAGATGGTTGGCCAATAGCAATGTTGTGGCTGTCAACAAACAGGAGATTAATGTTCTCAAAGTAATCCTCCAAATATGCAATATAGGACTCTACAAAAAGGATGATATGTCTATAATATATGAATCCCAAGTAGTTGTGTTTGGAAGATGTATGTCCTATTGCATTGAATCAATAAGGGCCAACACCGAATCAATAAGGGCCAAGGTGTTGGAAAAATGAGTAAAGTTATCTATTTGTTGTCATTGATGTCACCATGTTGGTAGTATATTGGAAGTTGGGTCCGATACTCATATACTGGTGATTATCCTCTCTGGTTGTTGATCCAATACTTTTTGGTTGCCCATCCGGTATTCTAGTCCGCACTTCTCCACAGTTGACTATTTCTAGTTGCAGTTTTGGGAAACTACTAATGGATGATAATGGCATGCATGATCAGGTTATTTCGTGTTCTCGTGATCATACAATGAAGTGACATTATTCTATTGGTTGCGTTGAAGACTATTCCTAGCCAACTTGTTAAGATAATTTTGATATGATTTGAAAACTTATGTGCGATCTATTTTTTGGTTTGAGCTGACATGATATAATGTGCTAAAGATTATTTTGCATATATTTGTGAACTTTTGGGGCCGACAGTTGATATCATTTATAAATAAATTACATCTGATTAGGCCAACCTAATTAGTGCTTGCGATGGAGATCGGATATATATAAGTATATGGCAAACAGTTTTTGTGACATAGAAAGAGGTGTGCAAATGTATATGTGTAGAAGTGTAGTGAGTCTGCAAAAAGGTGACAGAAAAAATAGTGAAGTAATGAATGTGAAGGTGTGATAAAAAAGGCAGCAGTTGTGAGCATATCCAAAACTATATAAGCACATAATAGGTGCATCTCTCCAGTTCATTTTGGGCTATAAAGCCTTACTCTGTTTTGTATAATCATTCTATAGGAAGTGAGCCTCTTGTTGGACAGTGAGTCCCTTTTGTAGGTAGTGAGTCTTTATACTTGGACAGTGAGTCCTTTTGTCAGTGAGCCTCTTTTAAAATACTATATAGTGTGAGTTTGATGCAGGAGCATCCAGTAGTGTAAGGGCAATCTTGCATCACTCAAAAATAGTTAAATTTCAAGTTTCTCGGTTTTTATATGTTTTTACATTTTTGGATACCCTTTTTCGTCATAATGAAATTCTAAATTTACGGTTTTTATTTTCTATTCCTGGATTGAAAGATATTGCAGTTTTAGTTTCCCAGATTTGCACCTGAAAATCTTCTAAGTTAGATTTGAGGCACTTAGAGTTCCTGGATCGGCCCCGAAACTTGCCAAAATTGGCATGGAAAATTTTGAGTGTGTTATTGACTTTGAGACCTTTCCAACAGTTCAAACAGTTTGCGAATCGGAGTCTCGGATCAAAAGTTATGACCCCGAGAAGTTGGAGCACTCTCTAGAAGATACAATTGCAAATGTTCTTTTGAAATTTGAACTTCAAGTTGTAATTTTTCGGCGCAAAACTACCTAAACTCAAAGTTGAATGTTGTTTTGGCTCCAAACTACAGAGGAGCTCTATTTATGGGCGGGTTTCTAATTTTTGGTAGCACAGGGGACAAGCCGTATTCTTGAATGGGTTGATACAGCTACGTAGCTTCAATGTGTTGTAGAACTTGGGGATTTGAGATCCTCTGTATGTAAGAAGCTCCATTTTATGAATAATAAAATTATTCTCTTGTTTGTGGGGTTTTTTTTTTTTTAAGTCTCGAGTTGCACCCTCATAAAGTGGTATCAGAGCTGGTTTTCTTGAGCATATGGACAGATCGCCAATCATGAGGTAGTTCGCACCAGGACCGTGGTTGTGGGTAGAGGTCAAAAAAGATGCCTCCAAGAGTGATGTCTGGTAGGCATGGTGGTGCCAGAGGTGGTCGCAGCGGCAGAAAAGCTGGTGGAAGAGATGCACTGGCAGCCCTCCAAATACAGATTGATGCGTTACAAGAGTAGTTGAGAAGAGGATTAAACCTCAGGGAGGAAAGTGAGGATGAAGGAGAGGAAGAAGGTTCAAATGTAGAAGAGGAAGAAGAAGCAATTGATCAAGACCAAATGCGGCTAATAAAGGCCATTTCGAAGATCGGAAAAAGACCCAGAGCAGAAGTCGGTTATTACGGAAGTCACGAACCGAAAGAGTTGATCATTTGGATCAGCGAGCGAAGAATATTTTGATATCAGGAAATAGGACCCGGATGGCGGGTTAAAGTTTCACGAAATGAAATTTGAAGGAGCCATGCCCGATGTTGGTGGAAAGAGGTCCAGTTGGAAAGAAATCGAAGAGGAAAAGGAAAATATCACCAGATGGGATCGCATGGTAGAGAAACTGAAGAAGCAGTTCATACCAGTGGGCTACGAGTTAGATCTATTGAAAAAATTGCAAGGGTTGAAGCAAAGAAGCAAATTTGTGAAAGAATATATACTAAAGATTTTCACAAGATAATCATCAGAACGGGCCACACAGAGGCCAATAAGGAGAAGGTAGCCCGATATCTTAATGGGTTACGACCGAGCATTCATGAGGAGTTAAGCCTAGTCAGAATGACCACCATTGAGGATGTGTATCAGTTTGCTTTGACGGTGGAAAAGAAGCTGAACAAAAGATTTGATGGTAAGCAAAAGAGACGAGGAGGTCAAAGTGGAAGGGGCAAAGGAAAATCTTCAGGAAGCCAAATGATGATGAAAAGAAAGTAAGATGTGGGTACCAAACGAGCCAGAGGAATGACAACTTCTACCGCCTCGTGATCAAAATAGTGGTGATCAAAGAGGTAGAGGACCAGGAGATATGGAAAAGGATCTAGAAGAGGTGGTCAAAAGAACACGTTTCCAGGTGGTGAAGAAGGCATCGAGCTATGAACGTCCACAACACCAACGAAGGCCAGAAAAAGGCCAGAAGGTCTTAGAAGGGCTGTGCACGCGGATGAGGAGGCCCAATCTGAACATTCAGATGATGCTGAAAGGGGAGAAGCCCTAGTGATTAGGAGAGCCCTGGTAACTGAAGAAAAAGAACCAGAACAGAGGAAGAATCTATTTCACACAAGGTGAAAGTGTGAAGGAAAATGTTGTGATGTCATTATTGACGCGGGGAGCACCGATAATTTGGAGTCAAAAGAGATGGTCACAAAGTTGAAGCCGAAGAGGGAAAGGCACCGCATCCAGATCGGATTGCCTAGCTGCAGAAAGACCACAAAGTTTTGGTCAATGAGCAGTGCCTAGTAAAGTTCAAGATCGGGAGCTACCATAATGAGGTACTCTATGATATCATCCCCATGGATGAATGTCACATGTTGTTGGGGAGGCCATGGCAGTTCGATAGGCAAGCTATACATGATGGCCATGCAAACACTTATTCCTTGACAAAGGATGGGGTTCGTCACAAGTTGAAACCCCTAAAGGAGACCGAAGAAAAAGTATGCAGTAGTGCTAGAATTTGTTATATAGATAGAAAAAAAAATTTAGAAGGTATGAAACATGAGCGTGTGTTATGCATTGATTCCTAGAGTGAGTAAGGAGGATAGTGAAAAGGTTCCAGAAGAAGTTTCTAAGATGTTAGATGAATTTCAGATATTGTTTATGATAATGTACCGAGGGTTTACCACCAATAAGAAGATCAACACGATTGACTTGATCTAGAGCCAGTTTGTCAAATAAGCACTCATAGAATGACTCTAGCAGAAAATGAAGAGCTGAACAGACAAGTTCAAGAGTTGTTGAGAAAATGTTTGATACGAGAGAGTTTGAGTCCATGTGCGCACTGTAGTACTAGCACCAAATAAGGATGGGGAGTGGAGGATGTGTACGATTCTGAGCCATAAACAAAATAACAATCAAGTATATTTCCCCTGCCAAGGATGGATGACCCGATGGACTGTTTGAGTGGAGCTCAGGACTTCAAAAGATTGATCTGAAGAGTGGATATCACCAGATCCAGATTCGAGAGGGAGATGAATGGAAGACTACCTTCAAGACCAAAGAGGGCCTGTACGAGTGGTTAGTCATGCCTTTTGGGCTAACCAATGCACCGAGTACATTCATGCGGCTCATGAAGGAGGTACTAAAATAATTTCTAGGAGGTTTTAATATTGTGTATTTAGATGATATTTTGATTTTCAGTAAGACATTGGATGAGCATCTGATGCATATTCGAAGAGCCTTTGAGAAGTTAAAAGAAGAGAAATTGTCGATTAATCTGAAGAAGTGAAGTTTTGTGAAGAGGGAGTTAGTGTACTTGGGGTTTGTTGTCTCAGCAGAAGGTCTCAAGATGGACCCAGATAAGGTGAAGGCTATTCTAGAATGGCTTACCCCAAGAACTGCTACCGAGGTGAGATCTTTCCATGGTTTGGCTAGTTTTTATAGAAAGTTCATTAGAAACTTCATTAGTATTTGTGGACCCTTAACTGAAACAATAATAGGGGATAGAAAAGAATTCAAGTGGAGCACTGGAGCGGCAAAGAGTTTTGAACTGTTGAAGTAGAAGGTAACAAAGCAACCTGTTCTAGCCCTCCCAGATTTCAGCAAGGTGTTTCAAGTGAATTGTGATGCTAGTGGTTGTGCCATTGGAGCAGTGTTGAGCTAAGAAGGTAAGCCCATTGCCTATTTCAGTGAAAAATTAAATGATGCCAAGAGAAAGTATTTTGTATATGATTAGGAATTTTATGCAATAGTTCAAGCATTAAAAAAATGGAGACATTATTTGTTGCCGAAAGAATTTGTTCTATAAATTGATCATTAGGCCTTGCAGTACCTAAATAGTCAGGGAAAATTAAATCAAAGGCATATGAAATGGATAGAGTTTTTGCAGAGTTATACCTTTGTTTTGAAATATAGGAGTGGGAAGTCAAATAGGGTTGCAGACGCCTTAAGTAGGAGGCATACATTGATGACAAAGATGCAGATTGAAGTGGTTGGGTTCAATGAACCCAAGACACTGTATGCAGAAGATCCTAATTTTGTAGAGGCTTGGAAAGCTTGCAAGGAACTTGTTACAGTGGACAGGACAAGGTGGCCGGATTTCATAATCCAGGATGGTATGTTATTTAAGGGAAGTCAATTGTGTATCCCTAGGAGTTCCATGAGGGAGAACCTGATAAAAGAGAAGCATAGTGGAGGAATGGCAAGACATTTTGGTCGGGATAAGACCATTGCCATTATCAGTGAGCATTATTATTGGCCCCGCCAATACAAGATGTGAAGAAGTTTGTACAAAGCTGTAGTATGTCGATGTATAAAGGAGTGAGCCAACACAAAGCTTATATTAGCCTTACCCGCACTGCAGAGGCCATGGGAGGATATAAGTATGGACTTTGTTCTTGGTTTACCAAGGACACAATGAGGGAATGATTCACTCTTTGTGGTGGTTGATAGGTTTTCGAAGATGGCACATTTCATTCCATGTCAGAAGACCCATGATGCAGTCCACATTGCTGACTTGTTCTTCAAAGAGGTGGTGAGGCTACATGGTCTACCAAAGAGTATTGTTTCAGATCGTGACACCAAATTTATGGGGTACTTTTGGAGGACCTTGTGGAAGAAGCTAAAAACAGAGTTGAAGTTCAGTTCTACACACCATCCACAAACAGATGGACAGATAGAGGTTGTTAATAGGAGTCTGGGTAACCTACTGAGATGTTTGGTAGGAGATAATCCCAAGGGATGGGACTTGATCTTACCCCAAGCAGAATTTTCTTACAACAATTTTGTCAACAAAAACACTGGTAGATCACCGTTCTAGATTGTGTATGGAAGTAGCCCCAAAACAGCTCCGGAATTGAAGAAGATGGACCAAGAGAAGAAAATAAGTGTTGAATCCGAAGATTTTGCAGAGCACATCAAGAATATACATGAGAAGGTACGAGAACATATTAATAAGATGAATATGCAATATAAGGCTAAGGTAGATCAGAAAAGGAGGAATAAGGAGTTTCAAACTGGAGATGAAGTAATGGTCCACTTGAGAAAAGAAACGTTTCCCATGGGAACCTATAACAAATTGAAGATGAAAAAATTCGGTCCCTATAAGATTTTGAAGAAGCATGATTCAGGGAATGCATATGAGGTAGAGTTGCCTGATGGAATCAACATTTCCCCCGTGTTCAACATTTCAGATTTGATAGAGTATCATGAAGGTGGAATGGAGGAAGCACCAAAAATAGGGCAGTATGGCATTCCAGCACCTACTTCAGAAAGGGAGGAGATTGAAGAAATCTTAAATAGTCGTGTGGGAAGGAGTACCAGAAATAAGTAGTATGAAGAATATATGGTGAAATGAAGAGGAAGGCCTGTGGAAGATTTATCCTGGCTATCTAAGGCAGTGGTTGACCAGTTGGGCTTCCCTCAATCATCTGAGACGTGACGGATCACTTCTCAAATTATCCTGGGTGTCTGATGCAGAGCATCCAGTGGTGTAAGAGCAATCTTGCATCACCCAAAAATAGTTAAATTTCAAATTTCTTGATTTTTTATATGTTTTTACATTTTTGGATACCCTTTTCGTCATAATGAAATTCTCAATTTGTGGTTTTTATTTTCTATTCCTGGGTTGAAAGATATTGCAGTTTTAGTTTCCTAGATCTGCACCTAAAAATCTTTCGAGTTAGATTTGAGGCACTTAGAGTTCCCGGATCGGCCCCAAAACTTGCCAAAATCGGCATAGAAAATTTTGAGCACGTTATTGACTTCGAGACATTTCCAACGGTTCAAACAGTTTGCGAATCGGAGTCCCAAATCAAAAGTTATAGCCCCGTGAAGTTGGCGCACTTTATAGAAGATACAATTGCAAATGTTCTTTTGAAATTTGAACTTCAAGTTGTAATTTTTCGGCGCCAAACCACCTAAACTCAAAGTTGAATGTTGTTTTGGCTCCAAAGTAAAGAGGAGCTCTATTTATGGGCGGGTTTCTAATTTTTGGGTAAGTTTTTTTGGACAAGCTCGCATATTGCGAAAGGGTGATTCTGTAGCTTTCTATAACTTGCATGTGTTGTAGAATTTGGGGATTTGAAATCCTCTTCATGTAAGAAGCTTCCCATATTGGGTTTTCCACGTAAAAATCTAGTGTTCATTGTGTTGATTTACATTCTATTATATGTGTTTCATGCTCATATTTAATAACATAATAGTGTGGTTGAAGATTTGATAAGTGATAAAGTTTTAAGTTTGAATTTGTGTGACAACTGATTCACCCCCCATCTCAGTTATCTTGCACCTATTTAACTATTGGTATCAGAGCTTTTGGTTCCTCGGTAAAGCCTAACAAATTCAGGGAGATCTTGAAGATGGAGATAATGAATGATGAAGGAGAGCTCAGACGACACTAAAGGATCTTGACTGAGTTGAAACTGAAAACAAAGATTTGAAAGAGAATCTTGATGAAGCAAATGAATGTGTTGGAAAATTGAAGGAACAGTTGAAGAAATTTAAGGAAAGACACAGAGAAGTAAGTGAACAGCTAAAACAAGAAATAATTGGACTAAGTCTGTAGAAAGGTGACAGAAGAAATAGTGAAGAAGTAATGAATGTGAAGGTGTGATCAGAAAGGCAGCAGTTGTGAGCATATTCAAAACTATATAAGCACATCATAGGTGCATCTTTCCAGTTCATTTTGGGCTATAATGCCTTACTCTGTTTTGTATAATCATTCTGTAGGTAGTGAGCCTCTTGTTGGACAGTGAGTCCCTTTTGTAGTTAGTGAGCCTTTGTACTTGGACAGTGAGTCCTCCTTTTGGCAGTGAGCCTCTTTTAAAATACTATATAGTGTGAGTTAACCCTCACTGTGGTTTTTCCCATATTGGTTTTTCCATGTAAAAATATAGTGTTCATTGTGTTGATTTACTTTCTGTTATCTTTGTTTCATGCTCATATTTAATAACATAATAGTGTGGTTGAAGATTTGATAACTGATAAAGTTTTAAGTTTGAATTTGTGTGATAACTAATTCACCCCTTCTCTCAGTTGTCATGTGCCTATTTAACAATTGGTATCAGAGTTTTTGGTTCCTCCAATAAAGCCTATCAGCTTGAGGGAGATCTTGAAGATGGAGATAATGAATGATAAAGGAGAGCTCTAGATGGCATTGAAGGATCTTGACCGCGTTGAAACTGAAAAATAGAGATTTGAAAGAGAATCTTGATGAAGTAAATGAATGTGTTTAGAAATTGAAGAAATTTAAGGAAGACACTGAGAAGTAAGTGAACAGCTAAAACAAGAGATAATTGGACTGAAGGTGACAGTAGAAGAAAAGAAGAGGATTGAAGAATGTGTTAATACAATGGTGCAGAACAAGTCAGATGAATGTTCCAGACTCGAGCAGGAGATAGTAAACTTAAGAGTTAAATTAGAGAAGGCTAAACTCTGTGAAAATAATTTTAGATCCAGCTCCAGTAAACTTGAAGAACTGATTGCAGGACAAAAACCATGTAAAGACAAAGGTGGCTTAGGAGCTGATACTGGTGAATGTTCTAAAGATGTGAAGAAGAATCAAGGTAAGAGGAAGCAAAGAAGGAATTTTTCAAGACGACCTCCTATGAGACAGCCTAATGCACAGAGGTACCCTCTTTTGATGGTGTTTATTTTTCTTGTAACAAATATGGTCATATAGCAACTGAATGCAGGAGTAGGATAAATCAATTTTCTGGCTCTCTTTCCAAAAAATGTTTGAAATGTGGGAAGTTTGGACATAAGGCTACAGAATGCAAATCTCAGGTGATTTTGATCAGTCAGATAATGAGGAATAGGTTTAATGAAGGTAGAATGAATCAATTCTTTAATGGCTACTGCTATTCCTACAATAAATTCAGACACATAGCAAATTAGTGTAGATCGCAGAATAATGGAGGACAGTCTAATCAAAAAGGTGTGATCTGTTATAACTGCAACAAACCTAGACATGTATCTAAAGTTTGCAAGAATAAGAAAGGAAATAAGTCTGCTCCGGAAGAGAAGAGTGAACCGGTAAAGAAGATTGACAAAGAAGAGATGAAGCAACAGATGGAAAAGACTTGGAATAAGAAAGAAGAAGAAAAATCTGAGACTCCTGATGTGCTTGTTTCCTCATCCGATATAGATGACTTATTCGAAATTTAGACCTAGCATGGTCTTAGGGGGAGCATTATCAGAATATCATAAAACCCCCTGAAAGAATGGCGTGTCAGAGGTTGGCACGTGGTCAGAATGTGAATAATGTTTATTTAGAGGTTCTAGAAAAGGAACCAGAGAAAAATATGTTGGTATTAAGATTTGCGGACTGTTTGAAGGTTTTCTATGCTAAGTGAAGTATGTGTTTAGCATCTTTTTGTGTTTGTTGCATTTAATGCGCTTAGGGAAAACTCGATGGTGGTTAAGTAGAAATTTGTGATGTTTTTGGTTAATTGTGCATCTAGAATTGTCGGAAGGTGCTTTGAAGAAATATTGAGGTGTGCTCGAAGTGTTTCTGAAGGAAATTTGAGGATTAATTCAGGTAATCTAGAAATCCTCTCTCTATTGCAAAAGGAAAGAAGAAAATCGAATAAGTATCATTGAATTTCAAGAAAGCCAAGCAATGGATAGTGGTTTGTGCGATACTACCCCTCTGAAGTTGAAAAGGGTTGAAGTAGAAGAATAAGATCATAGGAAAATGAAGGAAATTGAACTAGGGCTAAACGAAGTTGAATTACAAGATATAAAAACCCTAGGGATGGATTTGTGGAGTGAATTTTTGTGGGTTACAGATAAGGAAGTTATATTACTCTTGTTGAATTGTTTTAAGGATGGAAACATTGTTTTGGACAAACCCTCTTTGATCTCGAAGGATGCAATTGAAGCAATCACTGGATTATGCAATATTAGAGAACTTCCTAGAAAGAAAAACTATGAAATATAAAGATGTGGTGGAGTTGACTGGCATTGGCAAAGATCAGAGAGCACTGTTCATTGATACACTTGTTGACTCGGCTGTTAGGTATGTTGTATATGGTATCTCATATAAATTAATTTCAAAAATCATGAAAGCTCAACTTCAGCTATAGCTATACATATTGCCCACATGATGGTTAAGGAGAACAGATAATTTGATTTATGTAGCTTGTTGCTTGAGAATTTGCTTGAAAATGTTCGAATGTCATTGTTTGAGAATTATCCGTTTTGTTTCGGATCCTTTCTAGTATGTCTAGTGTTTTACTTTTTGAATTCTCTACTAGGAAAAGATAATGTGATGTGGGAATCTGGTATCCCTATTGGAAATCAAATTTACAGACATCTAGAGTCTTTGGAAGATAATGAAAATATGTGTAGATTGTATTTCTCATCCTTACGAGCAAACCCTTGCTCTAGTATTTTTGCATTAAGTCGATTTGAAGTGGGCTCTTCCTCTGGAAAAAGAAAAATGGAGGTTGTTACCAGTGATTCCCCTTCGGAATCGAAAAAGAGAAAGGAAATGACTGAAGACGTCATTGATATTCCAGATGAGGAGGAAGAATCTCTGACTAGCATTGAATCCCTTGATCCTAATGATATGCTTGTATATATTTATAAGATGAAAGATAGAAGAGAGATGAACGAACAAGAGAGCGAGAAGGAGAAAGCGTGTGTGTGTGATTGCATTGACTTATTTCTATGTTCTCTCTTGCTAATTCAGTCAAAATCGTAATAATGGTTGTGGATTTTATTATCGGTTTGTGGAATACTAATTCACCCCCCCTCTTAGTATTTCGGATGTTCAAAAATTGATATCAAAGCTTGGTTCCTTGGAAGAAGCCTAACAGCTTGAAGAATGTCCCAGAACTTGAACATGAGAAATCTTCTCCCTCAGAATTAGTCTCTGTTGAATTTTCAGAAGAAATGGAAGCCTTGAAGGACAAGTTGATAAAAGCAAATGAGCACATTGAAAAGATAAAAAGTACAAGTATGGATGCATGTGATCTATTCAATGAAGGAGAAGAAATTATTACTAGCCTGCTAGAACAATTAGATGAGAAGAAAAGGATTGAAGAATGTCAGGAAATTAAAATTCAAAAGAAGAAGGATGAATGCACAAAGTTTGAATTAGAAGCAGAAATCTTGACATCTAATCTAGAAAAGGCAAAGAGTTTTGAAGAAAAATTTAAGATAAGTTTGGCGATGCTTGATGAATTGATTATCTCTCAAAGACTAGAAAAGGATAAGAGCAGTTTAGGGTTTGAAAAAGGTCAGAGTTTTAAAGCGAATAAATTCACTGGTAAGAAGACGTGGTACAAAGATAGACAAGCCAAGGAGTGAAGAAGCAATTCTGAAAAAATTCTTGTAAAATGACATGATGCAAAGAGGTATTTATACTTCAATGGTGTTTGTCATTTCTGCAAGAAATTTGATCATAAGGCAAAAGACTGTAAAAATAATGTGAATGATTCTAAGGGAAAGAAGAATGGATATAAAGATAGTCTGTTGAATAAAATGGAAAATGGAAAGAAGAATGTTACTTGTTGTAAGTGTAGAAAACTAGAACATCCTAGTAGTAATAGCTAAAGAAAGAAGAACATCTATCTGGCAAAGAAGAATGATCAAACCTTTGATCTGGAAATAACAAGAAAAGAAATGGAAAGGATTTGGAGAAAGGAATCATCAGTCTTATCTATGCTGACCTCTGGTATAGATACTCCCATCAATCTCTAAATGAAAGCAGTGGCTAAGGGGGAGCAATCATCAGAAAATCTAATAAACTCCCCTATTGGTACTTGTGTCATATCATGACAAAAGTATATCTAATGTGGTAACAAGATTAAGGTATTTTTCGCATGTTTGAAAAGTGAGGTCTACAGAATCTGAAAGAATGGAGGCATACACAATTTTCAAGGCAATCTACATGCAAGTTGAAGCATTTATTGCAAAATCATTCAGAATGAAAGGAATAAGTTCAAATAAAATAAAAGTCTTATGTATTTTTGGAGAAGCGTGCAAAGGAAGATTAGAAGGGAATTCAGAGTTTAAAAATTTGAAGAAAATATCAAAAGAATTCGAAGGAAGCTCTAGAAATAGGACGTCTATACATTTCTAGTTGGCATTTTCAGAGGTATTCCTATTTGCACAATATTTCACTTTTATTGATGGATAATTCAAAGATTGTGAAATGTGTGGATAAAGCTAGGTTGAAGAGATATATGAGGAATGTATCAGAAGAATCTTTTGGTGCAATCTCTTGTATCCCTCTGAAAATGTTTCCTATTGAAGATATCTATGCATTTGTTTACTGCAAGATTGAAGAAATGTCATCAATTCAGTTGAATGTGCTTTGGGAAAATGAATTGAAAGAGAATCATCATACCTACAAAGTATTAGTTAAGAAAAATTTGGATGTTTGGAGGAAAGTTCCTTTGTTTCAAGAATTTGAGAAGTATATTTGAATGGTATTGAACATAATTCATGATGAGTCTTTGTGGATTAATGAGGAACATCTGGTTACCAGAGAGGCAATTAGAGATGTCACTGGTCTATGTTCCTCTGAACCGGTTCCTAAACTGAAGAATATGAATGAGAAAGAAATAATTGAGGTTATAGGTGCGAGTTCTAAAGGAAGAGAAATTGGTTTGAGATCAATTGTTGATCCAATAATAAGGTATGTTGCTATGGTCATTGGTCATAAAGTTTGTATCCTTAACAATGACTCTACAGTTTTTACTGTTGCGGTGAATATTGTTGTTGATATGGTATTAAGAAGTATGGAATCTGACTTGTGTGAACTACCTCGCATACATATTTTGAATAATTTAAAGGAGATCAAGAAGAGCAAAAAGAATAATTTTTGATATGGTAATTTGATTGTTTGTCTACTCTTTTACTTTTTGAAAGAGTTACTGGTAATAGGAAGGTTAGAATGGTCAAATTCAGAGCCTATTGCCTATCAAATCAGGAACTTCATGATAAATCTTGGTAGCTTGGATGCACAAGAATCTTCCCTTGCTACATTCTTTGGAACATTTCAGATGAGAATGAACAAAAGGTCTAGGATCTACTCTTTTACTTTTTGAAAGAGTTACTGGTAATAGGAAGGTTAGAATGGTCAAATTCAGAGCCTATTGCCTATCAAATCAGGAACTTCATGATAAATCTTGGTAGCTTGGATGCACAAGAATCTTCCCTTGCTACATTCTTTGGAACATTTCAGATGAGAATGAACAAAAGGTCTAGGATTCAAGTAAGTGTTATGGAAAGATACTCTGGAAGCATAAATTTTCTTGTGTCTATGGATTTGTCACATGGAAGAAGTTGAATCAAGGTTATTTGGATATCTGAATTGGATTATGAAGTGTCAAAGGCTAAAATTGATAAATATGCTAAAATTTTCTTGGAAATCCCTAAGCATCTCAATGAAGAAAGTACCTCCAATAGCATGACTAGAACAAGGAAGAAAAGGAAGAGTGTAGTGAAGCTAGAAGTTGCAGAAGGAAGTGAGCTTGAACATGAGCATGAAAGAATAAAATTCATAGAGCTTTGGAAGATTTGCAGAGGGTTATTCCCGATGCTAATTTTGATTCATCTATTTCTATTGTGGAGAATCTCCATGGCATGATTAATTCTTTGAAAGTCTACATCTCCAAACTTGAAAATTTTGTTGGAATTAGGTCTGATGAAGAAGATTTGAATGATATCAAAGGAAAATGTGTGAATGCACACGATCGAGTAATGAAGGAATTGAAGAGTGTACAAGGTTGTGAAAAAGAGGCACATGAACTACTTTCCTTTTGTCTAGATTGGTCTGGAAATACATTGGATATGAGAATGAGATAAGGATGAGTGAGTCTCGACTAAGCACTCAGGAAGATACATACAGGTTAGCAGAAGATAAAGATAATCAGAGGTGGTCCTACATTGTGCAGCTTCAGGTCAAATTTTTCTCTTGCAGGATCGAAGAACAAATGTTATCAAGAAGTTTGTGGCACTCAGAGACATGATTAAACTTAGGCATACTTTTGTTTCTAGTACTCTTGGATGTATTGGTGAATTATTATAGATCAATCTTAGTCCCAATACTTTATCAGATGGTATAGAGTCTCTAACTAAACTTGAGCTATTTTACAAGACTCTTGTCAGTGCAAAATATTCCTTGACAACTTAATTAATTAATTAGTTAATTCCTACATATTAACCAAAGTTTATGAAAAATATTAAAATGAGCAAAATATAATTTATGACCTCACCACCAACACCATAAGTGTATAGGACAACTATCCATTTGAATATCAAGACTCTCCAAGAATGATGGACTACTCTAAGAAGTTTGGAGTGCTCCCAGAATATCATATTTGCACACATAAAGTACCATTTTACTTGTCTTAGCTCTAGGAACTCGCTCCCACCATTAGAACTTATTTTTGGAAAAGTAGGTGCTCTCCAAGAATGTTGGAGTTTCCAAGAATATTGGAATGAACCAAAAATGGGTACATTATATATCAATGTGATGTGAGCATCCAAGGTGTAAGGGCAATCTTGCATCACCCAAAAATAGTTAAATTTCAAGTTTCTCAGCTTTTAGATATTTTTACATTTTGATACCTTTTCGTCATAATGAAAATTTCAATTTACGGTTTTTATTTTTGTGCCTGGTTGAAAGATATTGCAGTTTTAGTTTCCCATTTGCACCAAAATCTTCGAAAGTAGGATTTGAGGCACTTAGAGCTCTGGATCGGCTCAAACTTGAAACGGCATAGCAAATTTTGAGTGCTCTTCACTTTGAGACCTTTCCAAGTTCAAATGAATCCCGGATCAAAAGTTATGGCCCCGGGAAGTTGGTGCACTTTCTAGAAGATACCATTGCAAATGCTCTTTTGAAATTTGAACTTCATGTTGTAAATTTTCGGTGCCAAACCGCCTAAACTCAATTTGAATGTTGTGTTTTCTCCAAACTAATGAGGAGCTCTATTTATGGGCGGGTTTTCTAATTTTTGGGCAACTTTTTGGGGACAAGCTCGCATATTGCGAAAGGGTTATTCTGTAGCTTTCTGTAGCTTGCATGTGTTGTAGAACTTGGGGATTTGAGATCCTCTGCATGTAAGAAGCTCCATTTTCTGAATAATAAAATTATTCTTTTGTTGTGGGTTATTTTTTGTGTCTCGGGTTGCGCCCTCATCACAATGTGCCCATATGCTTAGATTATATTTGTTTGTCATATAATGTTTTTCCTCTTATTCAATTTATTGCATCTAATAGATGCAACCAATTGAAGGGGGGCTATCTTTTCACTAACGCTATTATGTTAAGATTGTAGATAGTTTGAGGTTCCTACAATGAGATTCAATAATGTGTCCAAAAGGATCTTAATCAAATGGCATGGTAGTTCCCAATATGACACACGATCCTACTATCACTACATTAGTAAATCACTACATTACTTTTTTATAGCCACACTACTTTTGTTATAGGTAGAAATTTTTAACCCTACTCTCTCTCATTTTTTGTAGATAGTAAAATCAACTTGTAATTATGCTTATATTTATGTAAATGGTAAAAACTAATAATTGTACATGCTTTTTTTACTTTGTAAGTTCCCATGGAGCATGCCAAAGAAGAACACCCAACGAGATAAAGTTGGATCTAATACTTTACATGTACCCCATATTCTTTTTGTGTCTAAATATTTACATTTAGATTTTATACATAGTTGTGAGAGCTCATATACTTTGAAATACAAGTCTATGTTAGGATTCGTATACACCTCAAAGTTTGGGAAAATTAATGGTAAAATTTGTATGATAATTCCCCTTTAGTTTTGAGTTTTTTTTGTTGGAGTATATTATCATAGTTCCATAGTAAAAAATAATGCAGTCTTGTGTAAAGTTGAGCTCATTCCCCAATATTTCATCCATTCCCACTTACACATACTTCCACACATTCCATCCCTCTTTGCACATTGTCATATACATTTATCATCATTATTCATTTACTATGCCTATCATTGCCTCCATCCCAATTCATTAATTTCCTCCTTGATATCCATGCCTTCTTGTCTAGGTCAACCTAGTGACATGTAAGTTTTCTCCCACACCACGTGGAATTGACCCCTAAAATTGTAAAATTTTAATTCAAATTTTACAATTGCTTGCACCTATCTTACTAGTCATGATAAGCCAAATTGGTACCCATTTGCACAATCTATCACTATGTCGTAGTATTTAAAGGTATTTAATATGCATTAATTGACATCTAATTTGTATATGAAAATATTATGCATTGAAAGGGGAATCATTCTAGAAAAAAATCATTTTAGAGAACTAAAAAGAACCTTAATCTACATTAAATTCATCTAGGACATTTGCATGTCTAAGACTATTGTCTTTAGTAGCATGTAGTTTTCACAGTCCATGATAATGTATTGCTGAGATTTCTGGCTTGAAACTGTGTGTGGTTTTTAGCATCAACATTTCAGATCAAACTCCACGATCCATCATCTAGACAATGCAAAAAGAGAAAAAGAGAGCAATACAGTATTGTCTTTGTCATTCTTCCATGACTATAAAACTATTATAATCAAGGGGAATGAGCTAGGAGATCACAACCCTTCCAATCCATCAATCTCCCCTATTTTACAATACCATCAGTCCTTACATATCAACAAATATCAAAGACAAGGGCAACATAGTTCCCAATAATGTGCAGTCATGCAGATGGATTTTGTGAGCTTCAAAGTAATTATGTGGATTAGGTTAGTAGCACAAAGCATGGAATTGATCTCTTACAGAGCATATTAAACACGTATTGAAATTAAGATTGTTTTGAACTCAACACCTTTTCTATATAATTTATATTTATTTCAATATCATCAATTAGTAAAATTTATACAACTTCAACATTCAATTTTTAACCGTAATTCTTAAAGATAACTACTTAAACCTTCTCATCATTTAATTTAACAAAATATTAAATTTCATAGCTGCACAAGTTAACCTTTTGGTGCTCTAAACAAACATAATCTTAAACCCCTTACTAACAGGCCCAGTGAAAATGGTGAACGTTTTATCACAGGCCCCTTGATTATTATCGTTTACTAAAAATGATCACCGTACAATTGATGCACCCACTCTATCAAGCATTATTTTGAACATATTGAAATCGTCACCGCGTTTATAGGTATTTGGAGTTTTAAGAGACTTTCACCAATCAATCGACCGATCGTTTTTAGTGGCAACATGATTCCCTCCACCTCACGAGTCTTTCAAGTTCTAATATTTTATATCCGAAAAAGAAACCGCTTTTCCCGCCTCCTTTCAAAATCTGCTCCTTCTGAGCGCATATGAGGTACTTACAGGTTTTGTTGAAGACTACCTAACAGAACCCTGCTAGCAAGCCTTGTGAACGCCGGTACAAATTTGGATAAGGTAATTACTCGGTGTAAACGCAACTTGCACTTCGTGAATACCGTGCCCTCCACGCTGCACAGGGATAAGTATAGTATAGTTTCTGATTTTAATAGAGGATTTTATATCATTTACACGATCGTTTTTTATCTGATACCGCTAAATTTTAAATTGAAACTTCTTTGACTCTTCATTCTTCTTTGAAGAAACAGGAAATGTATGTTCCTTTAATGTTACAGAAGCCTCCTCATAAATATTTTTTTCTGGATCTTTGTACTGGATTTAATTTGCCATATGCTGTATCTATTTGTTTGTAAGGAGTTTTATATCTCAAATTCTCTAACTTTTAATCTGATACCGCTAAATTTTACATTGAAACTTCTTTGACTCTTCATTCTTCATTGTAGAAACAGGGAATGTAAGTTCCTTTAATGTTACAGAAGCCTCAATATAAATATTTTTTCTGGATCTCTGTGCTTTATGTTACTCGCCATATGCTGTATCTATTTGTTTGTAAGTTTTTCTATATCTCAAAATTCTCTAAATTTGGAAATAAATTAGTAAATAATTTGGCATTGCTTGGAGACTATAACCCAGGGAAAAAGAAGTTTCCTTACTTGGGACTCGCAAACTCGAACAGCTTCGCCGTCGGTGAGAAAATGATGAGTCCAATTTCAGCGTCGCAGAGAGTAGAAAGCTCCTTAGCCTTCTTCAAAAGTCCCCCCTTGCGTTTGGAGAATGTAACCCGACGATTTACAGGGTTTGGTATCTTTCTCAGATGCACCTTTCCCCTCACCATTCTATTCTATTATGTTCGTAGATGCAGCAGTTGCAGGGTGCAAGAAGAGTCTTCACACCAACAGCAGCTCTCCGCCGCTCAAATCACCATATCAAGAGATAGTTGTATGTTGGTTTCGATTATTAAGGTAGATGTATTTGTATGTCTGTTTCGATTATTAAGGTGGATGTCGTACTGTTTTAACCTAATTAAACAATTGAGAGTAAAGGTATGTGTACATTGCAGTTCCCGACGTAAATCTCGTGCCTACTGTTCGCCGGTGGTTAAAGTGGGTTTCACCAATGGAGTACCCACCAAGTTAAAAAGAACTCCTTAATCGTACTAATTGAGGTGTCTATTATGTTCGGCTACCATTACAGAATCTACGGACAGTTTGCACCTAATATGATGGTCAACCAATTCGTAAATGACGGCCACAAGTTTTAAGTTGAGTTGGGAGTTGTTTCGAGTCTTCCCTCTACGATATGAATGAATGAATGAATGAAAGATTTTAATGACGTCTACGAGACTCAATAGTCTATGGGACCAAGACACAACTTAATTTGTCTTCATGCTCTTTTTCAAGTCGGATCTCTTGCTATTGATTTTGACTAGAAGGTTGGTCGTCTGGTTGATCTTATCCTCAAATAACTGTTGCATATCATCCACATCCAAACTATTTGCATATGATTACGGATGTCTTCATAAGTTGTGCATTCCATGACGAAGTGTCATTCATTCTCCACCACCCCCTTATTGCAGAATACAAAGGTTCTTTCTTCCAATGTTTCCTTAGGTAACTTCCATCTACCAGTCTCACACCTAAGATGATGTGATCCTATCGTCAGCTGTGCAACTAACACCCTCACTTTCCTTTTAATAGCAACCCCTAAATAGGTTTTTTCACCATGATCCTTTGTCGGGTTAAACTCTTTGACGTAGTATGTTTTTTTTCGCCCAATCTAATTTGACTACATGGCAGTCCTAAATTTTTCCCTCACATAATTCTTTATTTTACTATTGGTGCTAGGACACTCCTGCAACTTGATGTCCCACTTGTTCAACCACTTGTTGTTCTGCTTCATCCAGGGTTTCTTTCTACGATCTAGTGTCTCCTCCATAACCATTTTGGGCCATTGACGATTGTCCATGTTTTCAACCTTTCTTTAGATAACTTATCAACCGGGTTATCGCCGATGCCTCTAAGGGAAAAGCCCCTACTTCAGCTAAAAGAATTTCATATGAGACCATGGCTTTAACTTTGAGATTGCTTGTTATTAGGTGTTTTTGGATTCTTTCTATTTGTCTCCAACTGCACTTTGACATATTGCTTCTCCACACTTCACACCCATAAAGTACAACCGGCGTGACAAGTAAACCAAATAGAGTTTTCTTGGTTTTCCAATTCCAAAGTTCGGCTTTTCTACATCTATTTTGAAGCAGGTAAGAGGCTTTGCAACCTCCCTGAATCCTTTTCGATCTACAAGTCTCCCAACTGAGCTTATAGTGAAAGTCGTCCCAAGATATTTGTATTCTTTCACTATATCAAGCGGGCTGCCTTTAAAAAGAAAGGTATGTTGTTTATCTTTTCTATTCAATGAGAAAATCGTGATTTTGGTCTTGGTGGTGTTCACTTGCATCCCAACTTCCTGACAAAAGTGTTTTAGAGCTTTCAAATGTTCTCTTAACCCATGAGTTTTTTTTTTAAATTAAAATAAGATCATCAACATATAGAAGTAATTTCACTACATAACTTGCCAATTGAATACCATCCCCACCATCCTTGCTTAACCAAGCTTCCAACTTATCAATGTATAGCCCAAAAAGCTTGGGTGATAAAGGGCAACCCTGCTTAACTCCAATGTCACTGCCAAAACAATCTAGCATACCCTCACTTGTTCTGATTTTAGCATTAACCTTCTCATATAATCTGTGAACAACTACTCTATACACATTTGGAATGCCTAATTCTTCCATCCTATTCCAAATTTTGTCTCTAGGTACCATGTCAAAAGCTTTCTTGAAGTCAACAAAACAGCACTAAGCTTCCTCACCCTGGTTGTCCCAAATTTTCTTAGTCAAGTGCCTAAGAGTGATGCAGTGGTCAGTGGTAGAGTGTCTGGACCTAAAGCCTACCTGCCCCTTTGCCCCTTTTCCCTTTTGCCCTTATTTTCTGCCCAATTGTTGATCCTACGCTCAATCATGCTCCCAAAGAGCTTGCCAAAGATAGGATTGATCATAATTGTGTGATAGTTAGATGGGTTATTGATATCACCACTTTTAAACAAAGGAATGACCACACTGGTAGTCCACTCCAAAGGAAAACCTTCCTAATTGACATTGTTGAAAATTATTTTTATGTGAGGGGCAAGAGTTTCAATCCCCCACTTTAAAAATTCAGCCTGTATCCCATCTATGTCCCGTGCTTTTCCACTTGCTAAGTTCTTTATTCCTTGTATAATATCATCCACAGTGAAAAGTTTCGTTGATGTGTTAGCAACTGGAGGGTAGCCTTTCTCATGGACCCACTTGTAAAGGAGCCTAGCATACTCTAACTATTGGGCATTTGTAATATTGTTTTCCAACTTATTTTTCTTTTGCTACAATTCCCTCCAAAAGCCTTTAGGATTTTGTTTTGCAAGAGAGATTAGCTCCTTTCATTAACATACTCTATTTTTTTGGACTGCACTAATTTTTCATACTTTTTCTTGTGTTCTTTGTCCATTCCATTCTGCTTTAGCGATCTCTTGGTTGTCTTACACTCTTCATCATACCACAGATTTGTCGGAAAGGAGTTTGCAGCCCCCACCTTAGGGTGGGACCTTTTGCATTAATTTAATGCCTTGTGGATTATCGGGATCATCAAATTGTTGTGAATGTGGACATCAACCTCTTCAGCCATTTTAATCTCTCCAGCATTTTTCAAATCATGGAAATGTTGCTTAAGAACACTAAATATTTCTTTATTTTCTTGATTTATGTGTTGAACTTGCTTATTGTGTTGGCTGATTGGAGAAATGTGTAGCTTAATACAAAGAGGTAAGTGGTTAGATTTCATCCCAATAGGGTAGTCCTCAATGTCAAACTCCAGCAGTCTAGAACTAAAACTTTGAGAGCAAACCACGTAGTCTGCCACACTTTGACCATTATAAGTTTTGCAAGTGATTCCCCTAGACTTCGGCCAATCTCTCATCCCATTGCAAGTAACCATGCCAAACAAACTACATAGCCCTAGTAATTCAGTCCCAAAAGAGTTCACAGTTCCATTATCATCTTGAGATGTTATTTCCCAATGAAGACCACCACCTTCGTCCATCCATAAAGGATTGTTCTCCTCTTTTGCTTCACTGCTCAACTGAAGAGACTGATTATTAGTTGTCCTTGCATTAAAGTCACCCATTAAAACCACATCTCCAAGTGTGTTAAAAAAAGAGATATATTTTTTTAGTGATGCATACGGGTCTTGTCTAAATTACACTTCTTATAAAACTTTGAATTTTTTGGAGCAAAGTAGCAAGCAGCTAAACTAAAAGTTACCACATTTTATGTTATTTGCAGCCATATGTATTGTTTATTTGTGTCTTCTTTTATAAATTCAACAATTCCCTACCACTTCCCATCTATTAGCATTGTAACCCCTCCATGACCTTTGCATGTTTCATTCCCTTCATTCCAAACTGAAACTTTTTTATACCCTTCAAAATCTGGAACTTTGCAGCCACCATGTTCATGTGTTTTTGTAAGAATGATAATATCCTTTCCTTTTGCTATGGGCCCCAAACCAGGTCCTCTTCTCCATGGATATCTTGTACAATTCCAGCTTACATGTATGTAGTCCTATAGGGCCCTTAATTCCTATTTCCTGTTTGAAAAAAAATCACTGATTTGGGCTTTCTCATTCTTCAACCAAGCCCACTTACCCTCATTTCTTGTTGTTTTCACCTTCTCCCATTATTTCCTTTGTTCTTCTTACTACTCGAAGGTCAAATCTTCATCTAGATAAATATGTGCGTCTTTAAGTAACCCCCTATTTTTTAGAATCCTATTCTTATCTTCTAAATTACTCAAGGTGACTCTTACATGCCTATCTCTTCCTCCATCTATCTTTTTCCCAATTTTGTTAGCTTGTTGAATATGCCATGTCCACTTCAACTTGTCTTTAAGAAAGTCTCTTGTTAGAATGTCGGTTCTCTCCTTCTCCCCAAAGTCCCTCAAACCTTTAATAATAATGTTTGTAACCTTGCTTTGTTTATCTTTTTCTTCTCTTAGTTCTCTTTTGACTTGTTTTTAAATTATTCCTTTTTGCTCGTTTGATGATCCACTCACCACTTGTGACCATGATTTCGCCTATTTTATTTGTTCCCTTAACGGATTCTCTTTTACCTCCAATTCTGCTAATGTTGATTGGATCACCTTTAACTGCATTATATTTTCCTCTCCTTCCACTATTGATTTCTCTTTTTTTTTGTTTTTAATTGGTCTAACTCTTGGTTTAGAGTGACCAATTCTTGTTGTCCCCTCTCCATGTTAACTTGCAGATTTAAAATTTGATCTTGCAACATTTTATTATCCTTTTCCAACCTACAATTTGCCTCGATAACTATTTTAAACCTGATGTCTTCGTACATCCCCTTTGTTTCTAGAACATTGAGTCTACTTTTCATTCTCATGAGCTCTTCTACATATAGTTCTGATGACCATAATAGTGGTGAGGACGTGGGGTTGTAGAGTTCCTGAGATGCCTTTTCAGTGACAATCTTGTTTGTAATGAAACTCTTCCACTTTTCTCATGGTCCCACCCACCTTATCCCTGTTTGACTCGTGGTTCATTGTATCACCTATTACCTTTCCATTACTTTTATGTTCAGCTTGATTTATTTTCTCTTCTTTCATTTATTTATTTATTACTCGTGATTCATTCGTACTCTTGGTAAACGATAAAAAGACGATCATGTGATGACCTCTAAATTATGATTAGAGAGAAATATGATTGAAGAAATGTGATGCGATGGGCATTAAGTAATATGTTTGGTTTGATGAAAGAAGTCGTACTGGATGGGCACACAAATGAGACTTTATTTATTCATTTCTTTTTTTTGCGTAATGGATATATAACCTATAAATTTCACATAATTTGAATTCCAAGTTGTAGCTAATAAATATGTTTATGTGTACTTTTGGATTTAATTGTGTATATTTTTTTTATTAATGTTGTGAATTCTTTTTTGTGATTTATCATAAGATGATAGAAATGTGAATTAGATTGTAGATTATACATAGTTGTATGTTATTTAAATAAAGTGACAATCACTATACTTGCAGAATTTTTAATACGTGTTTTTATATATTATAGAGAATAAATTCATCCATTAGATATAAATCAATACGATTTAAGTCTTTGGTAATAAAATAATTGACATAGATGAGTTAAGATAAAGTTTAGACATGTGTTATTTTAAAATTGGGATACACCATGTTTATGTTGAAAATAAGGTCATTTGCCAGTTCTTTGTGAAAATAAACTATCTTGTGCAGTAGTAAATATATAAGAACAAGATAATCATTTCAAGACCAAAACATAATAGAAAAGGGAATGTGTATGCAATTTTTACCATTAGATTTTGGCCCCACTTTGATATGCATAAGAACTAATATGATAATGCATGTAAAAGTAAAACATGCAACCAACATGGAAACTAAATATTTCTCAAACACTAAAAGGATACACGTATGGATATCAAGTGCCATGAGTGCTTTGTCTCAATAAATTGCAAACATGTAATAAAAAGTTATGATGAGTTACATTTGGCAAGAATTTCAAAAATGAACATAATCATAACTCTTAAAAAAAATTCTATAGAAAACTATAAGGTGAGATATTTTGATTAAATAGAAAGTAGCATTGCTCCAACTAAGTGGGAAAATGTAAGAGGGCATTGACCAAGCAAACAAGGCACTAAATGAATCCAACCATGTGGAAAAATTATTTGACTCAACAAATAGCATGATAAGAGATTTGACTATGCAAAAAAAATACTTAGTCTAGAAATGGTGATGAAGCTTTGTCTAGTACCAAAAAGTTGTCACAACTATCATAAAGGAATCTCTACAATCATAGCCATGAAGAAACATCAATGATAGTGTATGCCCCCCTACCATTAGTTACATACAAAGGATGCGAGGAATTGAAGGTAGGGAAAAATATGGTATTTAAAGCACAATATAAGAATGTGATAACTATCTAGGATATTATTGTGTAAAGTACAAAAAGAATATAATAACTATCTATGATACAATGTGTCATGATAAAATAATATGTATCAAGAGATTAAAAAAATATAAACATATAAAATCAAGGGCACAAGATGCCCCTTAAGATCCCCCTAATAATAAGTGTCAATTTAAGTGATAATCTATCATGCTAAAACTTGTAATCACCATGAACCATGTCATGTGAGAGATAAACACTATCAATAAGTGAAATAGAAACCTAGTTGATTTATATCTAGGAAGGTGTAAACATGGAGGCACGTTGAATAAATGAGTAGGGTCACCTATGGTAAAGGTATATCAATGAATATCTCATGTGGATAAGAGGATAATGCCAAAGTAGAAAAGGTAATCACCTAATTAATTATTAATTTCATGTTCACACTAGCATGCTTAAGCTTACTTATGTCTTGTACATTTTTGTGCCTCAAATCACAGGCTTTAGACACATGTTTCGTGATTTAACTATATTGTCATCTAAGATTCCATCCTTCTCTTTAAAAAGGGTTTTATTGTTTATTGTAACACTATTTTTTTTGTATTTAATGAAATATTACATTGCATAGAAAATAAATTAATTTTCTCTTATGTGATAGGGTGTTTTAATTATAGGTAATTCTTAGAGTGTCGTGGGAGTTTAATCATCAACTCCAACATAGTTTAGAGCTCAATATCGATATTTTCCTATCTAAGTTTTGTGAGATTGAGCCTTGATATTTCAAATGGTGCATATTGGGGAAAAATAGGCAACCCCATTACATCTAGAAGGTGTGAAACTCCAAATCAAAGTCTAAATAAATCAAGGTGAATTTTCTTCTAGGTCTTGGAAATCATCTTTAAAATATGTACAACCATATACATTTATATAGTCATATAGTGTTATATAATTTCATAACATTGTAGTGGTAATTATGCAATTCAACAACTCTATCAAAATAAAAAAATTGGCACTATAGACACCTAAAAATAACTAATGCAATTTTATCTTGTCATTTCATCATTGTCCTTATCATTTCTTCTATATTAATTAAATAGTTTTTAATTATTTCATTAATCTAACATTTTCCTTTTTTCATACATAATAATTAAATAATTTTTAATTATTTAATTATCTTAATATTTTTATCATATATATATATATATATTAATTAAATGACTTGTAATTATTTAATTAATTCATAATTTATCATTTTCTATCAAACATTAATTAAAATTAAATTTAAATTTAACTTGGGTCCTCTATAATTATATAATTTTTAAAAATTATTTAATTAGCTAATACTCCTCTTTTAAATAAATTAAAAAATATATATTTAAATTAAATATTTTCCTCTATAGTTAAATAGTTTTCAAAATTATTTAATTAGCTAACACTCATCTTTTAAATAAAATAATAATAATACCTTAGTCGTGGTATCAAATTTTTATTTTTTCTTTGAAGTTTGGTTATGTTAGAAGTGAATAGGATCATTTTATTTACATTCAATTTATAGATTATTGCATTATAATCATTACAATGTATGTCAAGATGAAATATTGTTTATTGGTAACAATAAGGTGATGATTAATAGTTTTTAGTTTCTTAAGAGATGGATCAAAGAATTGGATCCTAGGAAGACGTGGTAGATGAAGATCTTCTAATGTAGGAGGCAAGAGAGGGATACAATTAGAAATATTGACAAAAGCGGGGACAACCAAAGATAGAAAGAAAAACTCAAAGGGGAGAACCTTCCAAAGAAGATGGAATCATCCCAAACCATCAAGGCTTGAACCTTAGTTAATGGAAAGCAGGCATAGCATATGGTTGGAAAAAGGAAACATGTAGAATACCAAATGGATGAGCAATGACAGCTAGAGATCAAAGAAGTGAGAGGACTAGAGGATTCATGGAAGAACAATAATTTGTAAACAACGTGAAAAGAGGAACTTGAATGTCACTCCAGGAAGTAGGTATGGTTGGCATAGGAAAAACAGAGGAGGGGAAAATAATGTATGGTGAAAGAAAGATTTGGTGGATGGGCATAGGGCACAAGAGAAGACCAATTCAAATGGTGGGGATCACTTTGGACCAAGAAATCATGAAGGATATGAAGATCTTGGTGAATCTATCCCCCCTTTCATGACAAGAGAAAACAAAATCTAGCTAGACTTACAAGAAAGGGTTGAACAAAATTGGTGAAATAAAGGGATGCCAAAAATAAAGAAGTCCCATTACCAGCGGGGAAAGAGGGATTGGCATGTCAAACCCAGTCGGCTAGAAGTGGGAATCTTTAAAAAAAAGAAAACCTAAAAAGCAAAGCCATGGTAATTCCATCTAAAGCACTTCAACCAATAAAGGATCATCTAAAGGAATGCAATTTTGTGTGAAATGGTGTGTCGTGGTCCTAGAAGAGAAAAACCAAATAATTTCCTCCTGATGGAATTCTCAATAGAGGAACTCAAAACATCAATTTTGGAAGAGAAATTGCCAATGTTGGAGGGAGAAGCGTTCTACCTCAAGAATTGGGAACTGAAATTTGATCCAATGAATCATGAAATGTAGAAAAAATTAATCTTGATAAAACTTCACAAACTACCTTTGTAATATTAGAGCAGAGAGGTATTAGAACTTATTAGGAATGAGTTAGGAACACTTTTATGTGCAAACAAAAACATGCTTCATGGGAAACAAGGTTATTGTGCAAAGATCTATAGGGAGATGAATCCTAAAGAAACTCAGTGAGATGAGTTAGAGATTATCACATAGGCTATCCAATGGAAGTAGAATGTGGAAGTGGATATGGTCCCTAAACTCCCAAGAAACTCAAGTCTTATTAAGGACAACAACAAGGTAACCAAGAAATATAATAAAGGTGAAGGAAACAAGGAGAGAGTGATGGAAATATGCCATATGGTTACAAAAGAGGTCATTGGGAGATTTGAAGCAAACCAAGAGATGAATACGCATCAAATGTAATCTAACTAGGTGGATGAGAAGGAGGGGTAGGAGGAATACAATGAATACCATAAGTCCCTGGGAGGAGAGAAAATCCCAACCTAGATAAAAACAAATGAATAAGTGGAAGAGCTATAGGGGCTAGGCAAGATAGATGTTATTTTGGAAGTAGGTTGTGAGTTGATAGGGTTATCTGAAGCTCTAAGTGGGTGGATGGAGAGAGCAAAGGTAAATGATGGTGACAATAATGAGTTCAATGGATATAATTTTGAGTTAGGGGATCAATTAGAACAAGGTGAATTTTAGGAGGAGGAGAGGCTCAACACCCCAAAAGAACATAAAGAGGTAGAAAAATTGGAAACAAACATCTTGAAAACAAAGAAGTTGGGAATAAAACAAAAAGACTTAGTGAAGAAATCTCTAAATTATGGTGAAAGGAAGAGGAAAGGTAGGAAAATAAACTAGGTAAAAAGGAACCATAGATGGGGATGTTGTGGGGTAGATCAAGATAACAAGGATTCTTAGATTAGGGAAGGGAATTCCCATTCATAGGGAGCAATGAAAATATTATCTTTGAATGTGAGGGGATTAAATTCCCCTAACAAGAAGCACCTAGTTAGGTGTTGCATGGAGATGACCAAGGTGGACATATTCTTGGTTCAGGAAACTAAGTTAAGCAATTTGGAAGCAGAAATGCTCAAGAGGAAATGCAAGGTCTAAAATGTTGAGCTTGTGGAGTCTAAACATGCTTCAGGAGGCCTACTTACGGTTTGGAGACCATAATCAAATTACTTAGAAAGAGTGAAATCATGCAAGCATTGGATGACATGTAAGTTAAGAAGCCTAACCCTGAACTTATATTCTTTATAACTAATATTTATGGACTAAATTCTTGCATTAAGTGAAAAGAGACATGGACAAAAAATTGGAAATTTTGTTGCATTAACACCAAATGAAACATATATATTATGGGGAGATTTCAATTCTATTTTACACAACCAAGACAAAAGAGGGGTGTTCAAAGAAAGTATCAATCTCAAATAGATTTCAAGGGTTTTGTGGGGAATAGCCAGTTGTTGGAAATTCAAATGTCCAATAGAATCGACACATAGAAAAATAGGAGGATAGGCTTTAATAGTATAGCTAAGAAATTTGATAGATTTTTTATTCAAGAGAGATTTAAAAACTTTTCCTTTCTTATTGGAAGGTAGCATTATCCCTCATTTAAGATCATGTCGTTGGGATAAAAGGCTAGTTAGATGGCCCTTAAAGTTTGAAAACATGTGAATGAAATACCAAAAAAAATTTAGGTTGATGGAACAATGGTGGGGTAAAGAAAAATCAATAGGATTTAAAATGTTTTGTATAGCAACAAAACTATAATTGGTTAAATAACAACTAAAGGAGTGGAATAAAAACCAATTCAAAAGAATCTTTGAGTGGAAAAAAGAATTAGAAGAAGAATTGTGAGTACTAAATGGAGTAGTATTCATAAATGGGATGGATAGGGAGAAGTTTATGCAAGAAAAGGAATTATTAAGAGATTATGAGGAAGTGCTAGATAAAGATGAAACTTAATGGAGGCAAAAAACTAAGGAACACATGGATAAAGGAGGGAGAGAAAAACTCCTAATTCTTGAAAATCCTGAAGAGATTGCTAAAGAAACAGTGGATTTTTTAGCGACTTGAATAATAATTGGGAAGGGATAGATTTGGCATCATGAAAATAGCTCATTCAAGGTATCCCTTTCCTAATAATAAAAGAGCAAAACATGATGTTGGTGGAGAAAGTTTTAGAGGAGGAGATTAAAATGGAAATATACTAGCTTCATCTAGAAAAGGCTCCTAGTTTGAATGGATTCCCAACCAATTTCTATCAAAAAATGAAGATAGATCCAAGAGGGCAAATGGGCAAAGGAAAATTCAACCCTCTATTAATTTTTTTTCATTTTTCTATGAATTTTTTGTACTAATGGATTTGTATGATACTGTGTGGATTTGAATAGTACAATAAGTAGAAGAAAATTAAAAATTTCCAAAAAATGAAAGCTAGAAAAATTAACCAAAAAAAGGCATTTCTTTATTTCTCTAGCCTTTTGGACACAATTATAGTGTTTGTTTGGCACCACAATGCTCTAATGATAGGTATATGTGTGAGAGTCACCTTGATGGGGAAGGAAGGTGTTCACATGGCTCTTATGACATGTTGGAGAATTCCAAGGTCAAAATCTCAAATTGAAAACCTTCCACAAGTGAAATGATAAAAATAATATGATATCTATCATATAAAAATTTGAAGAGTTTAAAATACAATGAGAAACCTTGCATATATAGGCACGGTAGATGAGGTGAGAAGGTGGGAGACAATGAATAACTACCCCTCCAATGTTGGTGCATGAATAAATGTCTTGTACCTAGTTAACTCCTTACTAGGGACTTAGGAGACATATTCACATGTTAAGTTTACTTAGGATTATAAGATTCCTTCTAGAAGTCTTAGTTGTCATATCTAGAATTTATCTTATCATAGTTTGTTATGAGTTAGTTGTCCCATGTGATATTAAGACACTTGTCATGATCTTCACTAATCCTTCCTCTCACCTTGCATTTATAAGTAAGCCCTCTCATGTACATTTTCATATTCAACCATATTCAATCTTGTAATATTACATCCATTATCATATAAAACTTTCTTACTATTCTATCTCTTGTACAACATATTTTGGTCTAGCAACTATTCTTGGAGGTGTTGAGGAGTACTTATTAACTCCTACATGGTATTAGAGCTCTAGTGTTGTATATTCCTTCCCAAATCTAAGGGTTTTGTGTTGGCTTGAACATTTTTTTGTTGAATTGTAGGGTTTCAAAGAGCATCAAATAAAGTCAAGTTTTCCTTTCATTTCGTCAAATTTCATTATGTTTTTCCTGATCTATGAAGGTTTTATTTTGAGGGTTTCAATTGAAATATCTAGAGGTATCTAAAATTTTGAGGCACTTTCAGCAAAATTTGACCTTGCCATTGTGATCAGAAGGCCCGAGAGATGAATTTTGGTATAAAATTCACCTAGGTTTTACCTTAGGTGTTCTTAAGTGGATTTTTTTTTTCTCGGGCAGGCCATACAACCTCCCAGGTTGTCATATTTCATTTGTAGATTATATATATATATATATATATTTGCAAATTTTATTTTGGGTTGACATATTCTGAGCATCGAATTAGAATATTTCATGGCATATTCTCTCTAGTAGTTGGCATCAAAGTAGAACACTATTTTCCTTTGTTGGCTTGGCCTCATCCCTTGCACAATTTGGGTACTTGGTCACAATTAAACCAATCACATCACGGTAAAAAGGGAATTTAATATTCTATAGTGTTTTTAAATTAAAAATTATTTAAATTTTTTCTAGCAATGGATTTATATAACTTTCAGTCATGTGGTATTCTCTACCACTGTTCCCATGCTCAATGTTGAGAGCTAACCTCTAGATAGGAGGGGTGGCAAGGTTTGGCCCGCCACTATGACGCCACCCCATTTCCACTCGAGTGACATCTTATTTTTTCACCCTAGTAATATAGGTGGTCATATGGCCAACCAAGAGCTAAACATTTTCATTCCCTAGGTGCACAATCTCTACCCCCAAGTGCCTAAAATAGGCCTTTTTTCAAATTGCTATAACTTTTATCCCAAGTGGAAATTTTTTTCAAACAAAATATTGTTGGAAAGCTAGTTCTGTGAATTTTCTAGTGGTTTAGGTGATTTTGCAAAAAAAATTGTTTTGTGGTAGATATTGTTGATTGAAGTTAGATCTTATATTTTCTCTCCCGAGCTCATAACTTTTTGCCATGATCTTTGATTTTTGCGATTCTTGCCGTGTTGGAATGGTATTAAGGAGCTCTATCCAATCATCCATGCACATTTTCCTATTTCTCTCCTAGATATATTATGATTTCAATTTTTTCCCAATGGTTATACTAGAGGTTACTTAGATATTTTGGCAGTTGGAAGGGTGTTGTTTTGATTGTTGTACTTCATTTTAGTTGTATTTCATGTATTGATCTCAGATTTTATCAGTTGAAAAGTGTTTCATCATTGTAATAATGGGTTATGCAACTCATTCTCCTATAGTCATTCTAACTAAGGACAATTATGAGTCATGGAAAAAGGAATAATAACACATTTTAGGTGGCTTAATATTTTGCCTCACCTTTATTGACTCATTCTTGAGCCAGAAAAAACATGGAAAAAATATGTTTGAGGTAATAAAATGATCATATTAAAGGATTGATTGGTCCTATTATCAGTGCAAGCATCCTCAAAGAGACCTAACATAAGATTTCAAGAATCTCATGCCCACACACAATTTGGACCAAAGTTTGGGAGATTTTTGAAGATCCACATAATCCTCCATTCCTAGATGATCCTACATCAAATTGCCTCACTCCACTTGATGGTGTTGACAATATAACCTATGATGATAAGACCTTTGAGGAGTTTGAATATGATGCAGAACTTCAGTTTCATGATGATCTAAACACTTCTCTTGCAACTCCAACTTCTCCAATTGAGATCACACATTCATCCCTTGTTGATGATTCATTGGAAAATTTTGGTGATTCATTGCAATAGGTATCTGTTTGTTTTCCTGATTGGGATTCATATTTATCAGACATTGCATCTTTATTTGTGGAGTCTCATATTTCAGATTTGGAAGACCAATTTGAGGATTTATCTCTCCTATTTGATGATAGTCATGGATCAACTATTCTCACTTCATCTTTGTCTTTGGAATTAGTTCAAGATCGGTTTCCCTTTGTTCCTAGTTTGTCATAGGTTTTTTTTATTAGGCATGTACTCGATTAGATTGTGGCATCATCATCATCATCAACCATGAGAACTTGGAAACACATGAGTAAATGTTAGACACACAATGCATTTGGATTCTTCTTCCTTCAAATTCCTATCTTGAATGGGAAGCATTCCTCCATTTGTACTTGGTATATCTTCTTCCCAAGGGGAGAAACATAGTTCTTAGGCATTGGATTATGTTTTATTTTTAACAACTTACCATATTTGTAGGTGATTACTCATTATGGGGGTATATTTTGTCTCTCTTTTTCCCTCTTATGGGAGGTTCATTGATTTTATATACATGATAGATGTAGTCCTTGGTGGTATCATTGAGTCCTCCATACATCATCTTGTTTGTTTCTTTTCTCTCTTTTAGAGAGGATTTTTGTCCCATTAGGTTTTCTCCTTTTCTCTATTTGTGAGAGATTTCATTTTCATTGTAAATGGGAACCTAACATGGCCTAGTAGCACCCATATTCATAGTCTCCTTGCATAGTTTTCATAATAATATTCTACCTAAGTTGCACTTAAGGGTGGGTGTTGGTGTGATAATCTTACACTTAATTAATTCCTTACTAGGGACTTAGGGGACATAGTCACATTTTAAGTTTACTTAGGATTATAATATTCCTTCTAGAAGTCTTAGTTGTCATATCTAGACTTTATCTTCCTAGGTTGTTATGAGTTAGTTGTCTCATGTGATAGGATTAAGACACTTATCATGATCTTGTCTAATCCTTTCTCTCACCTTGCCTTTATAAGCAAGGTCTCTCATGTACATTAGTATATTCAACCATATTCAATCTTGTAATATTATATCCATTATCATAGAAATATTTATTTCCATTCTCTCGTGGAAGATATTTTGGCCTAGAAGCTATTCTTGAGGTGTTGGCGAGTCACTATTAACTCGTAGATCCAAATGTGCAACACTTGTAAGCTCACTTGACAAGTGTGTGAGAAAGTGTCAAATTTGCAAGTATTAGGTGTCTCAAATGATGAGGACACATGTCTCAATGCTATTAATTGAGACAAAACCCTAAAATACCTAAGTAAACTTAAGCTAGGTGTGAATAGTTCGATCTTAGAAATTTGATTAACTAACTAAGTGAATAATGACACTATTTACACTAACAAAAAATCTTGATTCAACATTCCATCTCCTTTGTCTATCTAGTTAATCAACCTTCTTGGAAGAGCATTGGTTTTTAAAATCTTCTCACCTTGAAGTATGCTATTCACATTAAGGGAAGCTTTGTGTCTAAGAGAATATGGAGAGATTTGGATACCATCAAACCTTGGACTTTTGTGAATGGTTTCAACTTCTATGTTGGCATTTTCATTAAACAATAAAATATCTAGTGGCCCCCTCTTTTGCAAGACCAAGGTTGACCTTTGGCTTGTTTTCCTTGGGAGTAGGCCCTACAATTTCATAAGAATAAAATTTAATAGCTACAAGATTTATTACCTTGAAATTCAATGAGTCTAATATCATTGAATGAGACTAAAGCTATGTTTTCCTCTATAACTAGGATTATGAGACTTTTGACACTATTATAGGTGCAATTTCAATTGAGAGGGTTTATAGAATTGGTATTTAGTCTTTCAAGCCCTGGTGTGAATATTAGAAGTGGTGTCCAAATACTACCTTCAATAATTATAAGCTACATCTTGGATATTGTTGAATTTCTCTCCATCTTCCCATGGTTTCAATTTTAAACAAAAAATAGCATTTGCAATTATTGATTTCAGTTTGGAAGCATAAATTTATCAACATTTGGTTTGTTGTTTTGGAACCCAAGTTGGCCTAGTTTTTGTTGTCTATTCTTTTTCAAGGCTTATCAATGGGGTCATGGTTAGTTTCTCTGGGACTCTCATTTTCCCTTTTTTGAGCAATTAGAGTCTTTTAAGTACCTCTTCTCATTTTATACCAATACCCAAAATATCTGGCATTAGATTCATGAATTTATTGTCCTTTTCAACTATAACATTTTTCTTGGCATATAGTTCTTTTAAGAAATTGGTCTCATATTCCCCACAAATTCATCCAGATATGGTATGATTTTAGGGTGATGTTTTATTCAAAATTTGGAAAGATAGAAATTCTATAGTTTTTCTCATTCCTTTGTTGATCAACATGTTTCGCTTTCTTCTAAAATAATTATCTGTTCTAATGTGTTATTACAGACCTAGGTGCAAGCTAACAAAGCTTCCCTAGATCTTTGCAGAAGATTCAACTACCTATCATGGGTTGAAATTAGCTTAGTCTAAAGGATTTAGGAAGGTTTGGATTGAGGGTAACTCTCTAAATGTTATTAACAACTTAAAACAATCCACCCCCCTTCATGGATGATAGAATCTCTCATTTTGGATGTTGTGGAAATCTTGAACTCATCTGAACAATGCCCATATCTTTAAAAAGGGTAATTTTGATGGGTGTTTTATGTACCTTCTCAACACAGATAGTGCATAAGCGCACCGCCTCTCTTGAAATGTAATCTCCAACAACCAGTTGCTAAAAATCACCCCAAGGTCTCTCGGGTGTCAGGTCATGACGTGCATGGAATTTCTCAGTAAATATTCATGTGATTTTGCCGGTAATCACATGGAAGACTTACGGAGTTAACCTGGAGGGAAGATGAATCTTAAAATGGAGTTCCTGAGATAGGAAGTTAGTGTGCAATTTGATGCAGGTTCAAACAACAATCTTAAACTCCTATTTTATCTTAAGATTTGGCTTTACAATGTGCAATGAACCTTAGCATAGGCTACTTATTAAAAAAAAGGAAAAGGGAAAGGAAGAGAAGAGGTTCTTGGATCTGAAACTAACAATGAATAGTGATCATGGAGGGTTCTACTATGGACAACTTCCTTAAAACAAAATTTCACTTAACCAAAATAACTCACAGTATCATGAAACTTGTGCAAGCGTCTAAGGACTGCAAATATTCAACCACTCATTCACCATAAACATGCATGAGCAAAAGATAGAAGTTTGGAGCAACTTTTAGTTTTTGCCCAGACTAACTTTACATAGTTGTCTACTATCAGTAAACAAGAAAATATATGGACAAGAAAAGCATCAATACAACATAAATCTTCACAACCATTGAACAACATTAACTAATCTATCAAAAAAATCTAAAACATGAAGAACAACAAAGTAAATCTATCTAAATCAACTAACTATGGGAGATGAACCATGTAACATGCAATAGAAACTCAAGAGTCCACCAAAAGCCAATGAGCTTCTATTAAAATTTTTGCAGCATGCCTTTACAACAACTCAACTCTCTCTTGAAACTGAGAGGAGATGCCATATTTATAGTGCTCAAAAAGAAAAATGAATGGCCAAGATTGATTTGCATTGTGTGGCCAAGATTCACTACAAACTAGGGTTTCACCTACCCCCAAATATATTACAATTTAAAATTACATCCTTGTCTTTTCTCTATTTTGTCCTATAGTGGCTAGTCACTGTAGCACTTTTGTCATCTAGCTAATTTCCTTTGCTGCAGCTATTCTATGAGGAGCTTTTCATCAATGACTGGGTTTCCTTCATCCTTCTTCAAAGTAGCATACTTTATGAACTTGTTGATTAATGCTTGGAGCTTATCAATCTCCATTATATTAGATTGGATCACTTGGTAGTTCCATTGCTTGGATCGGCTTGTGAGTGTATCTCATTCTCCATGACACTTAGACATGTTGTCCTTGACTTGTTCAGATTGGGCGAAAGCCCGAGTAGCAAAACTCATAAAGTCTGTAGTCAGCTCACCTGACATTCCATCTTCCATCTTCTTATGCAAATAAGGCTTTATCTTTTCAGGATCAATCTCGATGGCAGGCATATCATAACTTGTCATTAATTTCAAATACTGAATATAGTCTACCCTAACATCCTTGGCCCAATCAATGTTAGGTTCCAATTTACAGAGTACTTGCTCTAGTTTCCCTTTTCTATGATCGAAGTCCAACTTCCACATATCCACCAGCCAATGATCGTCCTCTATCAGTGCAAGCTCCTTTTCCCATATTTTTTGAGGCAACTTGAGGATGGCCTTGATTTTAAGATAGGTGGACCCGTATATCTTTGGGAAGTCAGTGAAAAACATCCTTGTGCCCTCAAGGTTCCTTTGTACTTATAAGAACTTATTTGTTGTCCTAACAACATGACTGATGCCCATGTTTTGAGCATACAGGACCTGTCGGAACCAATCCTCTGTAGTCTTGGTCCAGTTGTTTCTTTTCTCCAGCTTGTCAATATGGTCCTTAGACAATAATTGTGGTGGCACTGACGATGTGGTGGGGAGCTCCTCGACTAAAAACCACTGCTGAATATAGTCAGTCAAATCAACCAGTTGTGCCTTGAGGTCTTCCTTGGACATCTTGTCCTTTAGTATCAAAAGTACCACAGTGGCAACATAATCTTGGAGATGATCTATTTTCTGCTCTTTGGTTGCTATCCCCAAGTTGATGGTGGAGACATTATAACTTATCCCTTCTCCCACCACTGGTGTGGCTAATTGCATAGTTCTAGACCTAGAGGCATCCATTGTCAGCTTGGATCTGACCTTAGGCTTCTTCTCTTTCTTTGTGCTTATCTGAGCTCAGGCCAATATGGCCTCCAACCTTGCTCTTGTATCCTTTAAAGTAGGGGTCTTCTTTTCTAATTGCTTCTCAAGCCACTTAGGCATATGAGATTCCCCTTTTGGTGACTCATGACCACCTTCTTCCTTTTTGATTTCAATCTCCTTATTACCTGGAGCTTCCCACTCCGTCCTTGTTTGTTCCTCTTCATCAGAATCATGAATGAATACAGTTTCCTTTTGTGGAGACTCGATGGTTGTATGCCCTTTGGGATTATCTTCCCCTTCAATAGTTTTCTTTTCTTCTTTTTCTTCTTTATGCTCTTCAGGCTGCTCCATTTCTGGGCTATCATGGGTTTCAGCCTCTTCTTGGGGTTTACCTTCTTCTTTCTTTTCCTCTTCCCTACGTTGAGGTGGCACATCTTCTTGTTATTTCTTTTCTTCCTCTTCTTTCTCTTCCAAGAGAGGCATTTCTTCATCATGCTCAGGGATTTTAGCATGCTCCCTAGTTGGAGGCTGAGTGTCTTCCCCCATTTTGTCACTTGGTTCCTTTCTTCCTCAGAAGGCGGCTTTTCTACCTCACCAAAATTATTCAACTGTCTGGCTAATTCTTCCTCGAGATCCACATCAAAGGTCTCCATAATATACTTGGTGTTGGCATCCTCTTCATCACTCTCAAAAGAACTCGATTTCTTCTCCTTCACGGACCACCTTATCAATTTGCAAATGCTGGTGCTCCGGGTGTTCATGGTAATCATCTAATTCCTCCTCGATCCCTTTTTATTCCTTCTCTTTCCTCTCCAACTCCTCAGATATTTGCATTGTGGCCTTCATCTCTGGTGGTTCAATCGAAGGAGTTGATGTAGGAATGTTGGCAAGAACCTATGCTAGGGCATCCTGGATGGCTAGATTCATCAAAACTTCAGAAATCTCTATAGGAACATTATGCATATGTTGAGAAAATGTCTCTAGAAGTGAGAGAGAAGGCATTGGTATTGTTTTTGTTGCTAGGGATAGTGATGTAGTTGGAGACATGGAAGCAGAGGAGAGTGGAGAAGTGGTGGCAGAAGAAGAGTCAATGGTTACAACCTGCCTGGTGGGTGAAGAACAAGCAAGGTGGACCGAGATGTCTACAGCGGGCAGGGAAGTAGCAACCATTTCCTGAGAAGTAGGCAAAGGGGCAGCAGTAGTAGTAGTACCAAAGGCAGCAAGTGGTTGCTCAGCCTCTATTTCTTTTCCGCCATGGAACGAATCCTCTCGAATGGTTGGCATCTCTGTGAAACTGCCTAATCTCTTATATTTCTTGGAAGGTTCACCTTTTGAAGCCTTCCTAGCATACACTTTAGGGTTGAGCTATTGTTCTGCAGCCTCTTTTCTCTTCCTTGACCTGGTGGACAAAGAATATTTTCAAGTCTCTCCAAATGGGACAATAAATGTCCCACTATTTTTTTCACTTGTTCGCTTGTTCTCGAGCCCCTCATAAGTCAAAGTAACCCCTTGCTGCTTCAATTGGGAAATTTTTCCATCAACCCATTCTTTTGTTCTTGCCTCGATGGGCTTAGACAGAATATCAAGGTCATCAAACTCTTTCTCATCCCAATCAATTAGTGGCAGTGGGAGATTGGCAATTGTGTTGTACCGAGGATCCATTACTGTGCTTTCATCTTCTTCCACCTGGTTTGGTATGGGGAATAGATTGACCTTCTTTACAAAATATGTGGTCATTCACATATAGTTCCTCATTCACACTTCATTATCATCTTTTCAATTACACCAAAATTCCTTGACGCTATGTAGATAGGCGTATTCATGTCCAAGTGCTTTCTTGAGTTTTCCATAGGGGTCCATCCGTGGCCGAGAAGTGTGGAGTCTCAAATGGTATTTTGTGAGTTCCTTGTCTAAATTATCGACACACTTAGAGGTATGGAGTTCTTATAGACCTTGGCTGAAGGAGAGGGGATTAGGCATCTCTACCTTATCCTTGCCACTCAAAAGGGTGTGTGCATGTTGTAGCTGCCAAGAGAGTTCTAACAATATTATCCAGTCATTGGGATACCAGGGCAACTTGTATTGTCTTTCTAAAAAGTCTTCAACACGAATGTAGGTGAACTTTGGATATTGAATGAATAAGAAGGTAAACTATTTTAAAAATGTGTTGGCACTATGAGAGACTCTTCTCTTGAAGTCACCCCCAAGCAATCATATGATATGACCTATGAAAGAACCATTGACCCTGTAATACTCCCTCTTGAAGTTTTTGAATTGTAGTTGAGGGTACTTATCACAAACTTTGAGTTCCCTACTTGGTTCCTTGTCTGGAGCTCTAAATAAGCCTATGTGTTGCATTTGTTCGGCCAAGGAATAGACCAAGTATGAGGTCATGCAAAATTAGGAGGTCTTCTTTATAGCCACAAATTGCTCGTGGAAGCAATCACTAATTATCCCCGCCTAGTAGAATTTGGCCTCTCCGTGGAGGATCTCCTCAATGAAGTATAGCATCCACTCCTGGAAGTAGGCCACAGTTGGAAGGCCCATTACTCTACTCAATAGGGTCACAAAATCATGGAAATTCTCATAAAAGTCATTGCAGAAGAGCTCCTGGGGAACCTTTGTAGCATTGCCCCTCTTCTCTTTTAACTAGTGCTAATTTATAAGCCTTTTACATTTCAGAGGGTCTTCATCCCACATCGCATTGACATCATCTATGGTCTCCCTGAAGGTAGGGTTATGAAAATTATTTGTTATTTCCTTGGGGGACATGTCAGCCAAAACATTTATGTCTCTGTCCACTATGGTCCAGGTCTCCACTTGGTATGCCTCTCTATAGGCCATAACCTGCTTAGGGGTGACAAGAATGGGGGGAAGCCTGCAGCTTTGGCCAACCCACTACTTCTGATCAGTCTTGCATTTTCTATGGTAGGGTTGGTTCAGACTCTCTACTTGAATTTTTTGATGTGTATATGTCTGATATTTGTGTCGGAGACCTCGTTCCAGGTCGAGATGACTTTGGAATTCAGGGGTTCCCCTTGGAACTTATACTTCATCTGATCTTTGTCATCCTTTCCATGGGGAACCTTACCTATTTTCTTTCCTTTATCTTTCTCCATGGCCTCTCCCGAAGGTCCT
>VDFB02323527.1:0-69404 GCA_007258455.2 Sequoia sempervirens
CTTTCTCTCTAATGCCTTCAAAATTCTATCCCTAGATGTTTCTGTCAATTGAAGAGCTACAACCTTCAATGTTGGTAGCTCATAAAGTCTTTTATCATCAGTTACAGTACCAACTAACATAGCAATAATACTAGTATTGCTATGTTAGTTGGTACTGTAACTAATAATAAAAGACTTTATGAGCTACTAGCATTGAAGATTGTAACTCTTCAATTCCTAGAAATAGCTAGGGCTAAAATTTTAAAGGCAGGGGGGTAATTCTCGACCTTTGATCAACTTTCTTTGCTTGTAGCACTGGGACAGAACACAACACTGTAATAGAGTAGAGTGATATAGAGAGGGAGAGGAAGAGAGAGAGAGAGAGAGAGGTAAGGTCTCTCCCTCTCCCTCTCCCACCCTCTCTCTCTTTGTGTTTTGTCCCAGTGGTACAGGAAAAGCAACTTGATCAAAGGTCAAGCATTTCCCTCCTGCCTTCAAAAGTCTATCCCTATCTATTTCCGCAAATCGAAGAGCTACAACCTTCATTGTTGGTAGCTCATAAAGTTTTTTTATCATCAATTACAATACCAACTAACATAGCAACACTGTCAATATTTTTGTGTTTATTGGTACCATAGTTGATGATAAAAGACTTTATGAGCTACTATCATTGAAGGTTGTAGCTCTTCAATTCAAAGAAACAATTAGGGCTATAATTTTGAAGGCATGAGGGGAATGCTTGACCTTTGATCAACATGCCTTTCTTATAGCACTAGGATAGAACATGGTACTATAATAGAGTAGAGAGAGAGAGGGAGAGGGAGAGTGGAATAGTTGGAGAGAGAGAGGTAGAGAGGGAGAGAGAGTGGGGTAGAGAGAGTGGGAGAGAGGGAGATGGAGAGAGAGGGAGAGTGGGAGAGAGAGAGAGAAGGAGAGAGAGAAGGAGAGAGAGGGAGAGAGGGAGAGGGAGAGGGAGAGGGAGAGAGGGAAAGACTTGAGAGGGAGAAGGGGAGAGAGAGAGAGAGAGAGGGAGAGAGAGTGGTGAGAGGGGAGAGAGGGCAGAGAGAGAGAGACTGCAAGGAGAGGAGGGAGAGAGGGAAAATACTTTTGAGGGAGAGAGAGAGAGGAGAGGAAACGGGTGGAGGGAGAGAGAGAGAGACCTCAGAGGGAGAGGGAGTGGGAGAGAGAGAGGGAAAGAGGTCTCTCTCTCTCCCTTTCTCACTTATCCCTCCCTCTCACTCTCCCTCCTCTCTCTCTCTCCATCTCTCTCCCTCTCTCTCTAACACTCTCTCTCTCACTCTCTCTCCCTCTCATTCTCCCCTTTATCTCTCTCTCTCTCTCCCTCTCTCTCTAACACACTCTCTCTCACTCTCTCTCTCTCTCCCACCCTCTCTCCCTCTCTCTCCCACCCTCTCCCCTTCTCTCCCTCTCTCCCTTTGCCCCTCTCTCTCTCTCTCTCTACTCTATTGTAGTACTATGTCTGTCCCAATGCTGCAAGCAAAGCAAGTCGATCAAAGGTGAAGCATTCCCATCCCAACTTCAAAATTCTATCCCTAGCTATTTTTGAGTATCAAAGAGCTACAACCTTCAATGCTGGTAGCTCATAAAGTCTTTTATCATTAGTTACAGTACCAAGTAACACAACAATAATGTATATATATGTCAAATATTAATGAATCAATGATTATAGATGGTATGATTTTTTAAAATTCCACGAATAATAGAGTAAACACTTCTAGTTTGATTAGCCTTGCCTATGTTATACACATAGAGACCACATAGTTCGACTGACTCAACCGATTTATAGGACAAAGATATGAAAAAATGAGAGACAATAGCTAATTACAACGGACTGCTAAAGGATTGACCTAGGGTGTCTCGGGGGCACATCAATGATGGCCTTGCCTACGTTAAAGCTTAAAGACAATGTAGTTTGACTTATTCGACCGATTTATAAGACAAAGATATGAACAAATGAGAGACTACAACTAATTACAACAGACCGCTAAAGGACTGACCTAGGGTGTCTCAGGGGCACATCAATGATGGCCTTGCCTATGTTAAAGCTTAGAGACAACGTAGTTCGACTGACTTGACCGATTTATAGGACAAAGATTTGAACAGGCGAGAGATGATAGCTAATTACAATGGACCATTAAAGAACTGACCTAGGGTGTCTCAGGGGCACATCAATGATGGCCTTACCTACGTTAAAGCTTAGAGACAACGTAGTTTGACAAGGAGAACATTATTTTTTTGGATTTTCAATGTTCAACCTTTTTAGGGTTTTTGACATTTTCTGAATGTTTTGGATTTTTCCCTTACAATTTTTTGAATGTTTTTGGATTTTTGCTATACAGGATTTTGCAAATGTTTTTGGATTTTCTGGATAAGATTTTATGAATGTTTTTGGTGTTTTCTGATAGGATGTCCCATGACCAAGATACAAGAACTTGATTGTATGCATATCTAAATTCCCCAAAGGCGAAGACAAGAATTTACTTCCAATGTTACAAGACAAACTGACATTGATAATATGCAAATTAGTGCTAAAGAGTTCATGATACCTTATAGTGACAAGCCATGATAAGGACATGGATGGGGGATGAATGGCGATGCAAAGAATGATAGGTCAAAAGATCCAAAGAATAGATGGAGATACCTTATTTATGCGAGGCACCTATTTGCCAGGTTTTCACAAAGGTACTTGCCCAAAGTGCCACCGAAGTGGTTTTCACTAGAGGACGATTTTTTTCTTTACTTTTTTCAATCCTTTTTCTCATTTTTTTGGAATTTGATCATTTTTTGATTTTTTTGTATTTTCTAATTTATACCCTTCATTTTTAGGCATTAAATTTTTTGAGATGCAAGACGCTAATTGGCTCCTACAAGGGTTCACCTTCAAGGGTTGAGAAGGTATGCCCCATCCATATAGCTTGTTGCATGACAAAGGGACCCAACCAGTTAGGGCTCAAACTTTCCTTTGTTGTCTTTCATCCGAAGTTCTTTTGATTTTGCTTCAAGATGTGATCACCTAACTAGAATGAATCACATTTGATTCTCTTTGCAGGCCCATTTAGTCAATTTTGATACACTTGCAAGTGATTAAGGGCATCAAGACAACATTCATCCAGGAATTCTAGCTCATTTAGTCAAGACACTCTATACTCTTCCTCAGTTATCAAATTCTTTAGTGACACTCGCAATGATGGGAGCTCAACCTCAATAGGCAAGATGGCTTCTGATCCATAGACCAAGGAGAAAGGGGTTGCTCCTATAGGTGTGTAGATATTGGTTCGATAAGCCCACAGAGTGGGATTTAGCTATAGATGCTAGTCATGACCAGCTTCGTTAACTATTTTCTTCAGGATTTTCAAGATAGTTTTGTTTATGTTTCTTCTTGGCCATTGCCTTGTGATAGAATGGGTGTAGAGAATCGGTGTTGGATATCAATTGAGCACAACCTTCACATCTTGACCTTTGAATGGGTTCCACATCCAAGATGAGGGCTTGTGTGTGGTATAACGTATTTGCTCCACCCCATGAATTTGAGTCTAGTTAGGCATTTAGTCATGAGAAAGTTGAATAAGGCCTTATGAGGCCCTTTTGTAAAGTTTTTATGGTTTTATGAGTCTTGTTAGGGTCATAGGTGAAAAGTTGCTAAGTTTGCAAAAAGTTGTCAATTTCAAATATTGTAAAAAATGCAAAAAATGTAAAGGCATGGAATGCTAAGGGACAAGGTAGTTGTAGAGGAAATTTGATGCGCTTTAGGAAGTTGAATTGGTTGGGAAGATGTTTTAAAAGGTGAGATCCATCGTTGTAAGTTGTTGTTGAAGAATTTGTGGAAGAAACATCAATAAAGGATCACAATTTTTTGTTATTTTTGTACATTTTCTCTATTACCAGCCAGTGTAAGGTTCCGTACAGGTGGTTGATCATCTGAAATGCATAAGAATTGAAAGAAATAGGAGTTTTCATCAATTTTAATTTTTTTTTAGTGTTTGATATTGAGTTTTTAACATTTGGGGGTTTGATTTCTCTAAACTGGTCTAAAACAGGGGTGTAAGAGTTTTGATTGCTAAAATGAGTTAATAAGCCATTCCACATTTTTGTAACAATTTTTTCTTGGTGGAATGGACCTGAATAATGTAGTGGTGGGTTTAGGAGTTAATATTTTGTTTTGGTGGAGATTTTGTGAGAGTTTCTTCACGTTTCCCTAGTGAAAAACTCAAATTTTGTGCCTTTTGAGCAAGGCTAGAGTGAGTAAGTTGAAGAAAGGGATTGAGAATCTGATGGAATCTCATGAGATCTATGAGATTAGGTATTTTTAGATATTTTTTGAAGGCTTGAGAGGTTAGAAGAGGTCAGTTGTGAGAAAGAGTAAGAAACCCTAGTTGATAAAGGGTGAAAACAAGTGGAAAAAGAGAGGTTTGTGAAGGAAGCGTCATAGAAACTTGAGGGAAGCATAAGAGAAGCATAAAATAAGCATGTAAAATCAGAATAAGGCCTATTGATAGTGGTTTGGAGTTTGTGTGAGGTCAGGGCATGAGAGAATCAATAAGCTCTAGTTAATTGAAAAGAAAGTGAGGGTTTTGTATAATGGGGTCTGAATGAGCGAGTAGAGACCTGAAAGTTGGATATTTTGGAGTTTTTTTGGCTATTCATTTCCTATCAAGAGGTTTAAAAGTTTGGATGTGATATTTGAGATGAGTCTCTTTGAAAAAGAGGCCTAATTGAGTGTTGGTTCAACGTAAAAGGCCAGATTTGAGATCATTGTTCCAAAAGAGTTGGTAGTGAGTTTTAGATATGTGATAGAGGACCTTAAAAGGTGCCTAGATTGGTGATTAAAAATAGAGGGTTTTTTTTGGAAAGTCAAGAGTTATGTGAAGAAAAGTTGGCCTGTTGACCTACTAGGAAGACCTAGTGAAAGAGTGAAGATCAAGCCTAGAGTTGGATTTATGTTGAGGAAAGTGGATTGAGTTCTTTTGAATGGTGAATGTGAGTTGTTATCCTGCCCTTCATTGAATCATTTTCCAAGTTTGACACCCCTAGAACTTAGAAGGTTATCAAGCCTTAGGGATTTGGGGCCAACAACTTTGATCTCCAACACAATGTTGGCCTTCTTATACCATTTGCGCTACCAGATTAGTTCTTTTTCCCAATTGAATGAAGAAATAGGGACCATGTCCCTCCAAGTATCACTAAAAAGAGTAAACTATTTCTCAATATAGTATATGTAACTTGCAAGGTTTGTACCATAATTTTTATGGAAATCAAGTTTTAGTCCCCAAGGCATTCTACTAGAGTGAGAACTAGAGTTGATATCATCAAAGAAATAATGGAATGGTTCATGATCTATAGGAAATTAACCTCAACTTAGTAATGGGAGAGATGAGAAACTTAAACTCCTCCAAGTCAATAGGTTTCTCAATAGTAGGAGGGTTCCCAAAGTGGCTAAAAAAAATATGCCATTTTTTTGCACAAAAGTGATTAGCTTGAAGAGATGGTCATAAATAGTTAAATAGATGAATGATAAAAAAATAAAATACCCACATTTTACCTAAGGTTTACTTTGAAATTTTAGATATTTGTGGCTTGGAAATGTGGATAGTATTTATAATTTATATCTCAATATAGCATATATCTAATGTAGAGAAATAGCCATGTTTATCACAATCAAACTAGAAGCTATAAAAAAACCCCTTTGAACATAATCACACTAATCATAATATGGTTAGAAACTATAACTAGAAGCTATTAAAAACCTCTTTAAACATATTCACACTAATCATAATATAGTTAGAAACTATAATAAATCCCACTAATCATAATAAAATTGTAAAATATGGTTTTCCAAAGTTAATCACAATAATAATTAGTAGTGGTGTTGTCCAATTCCAAATAGACTAGGGTGGGAATATGGAATGGAAAAAATGAAGGTCTTTGGAGGGAGTGCTTAGCTTGTGACCATATAGTTATACTACTCTAGATGAATCAAGTACAATGTGAGTAGCTTATTGGGGTATATTGTTTACAAATACGCCAAAATTTCTAAATGATTAATAGAATCTTGGGGCTAGTTTTTTAAACACCTAGAGGGTATTCTAATATACCTAAGGGTATGTGTAAGCACAAGAGTGTATATAGAGGTTATGTGATGGCATAATTTTGGAGGGAAACCCTCTCACCCTTCATTAGAACCTATATGGAGAATCCATCTTAGCCAAAAACAATCATGTTTTTATATTTGAAAACTATCAATATAAGGTTTCTACCCTAATACTCCCTAAAGGAATGAATAATGACGCTAAGTGTGTCACTCTCCTCGAAGGAATACTTTTTTCCTGAAAAAGTGTCCTTAATAGATCTATAAAAGGTGATTCGTAAATCACAATAAAGTCCATCTTATCAAACAACGTAGTTAACTAGAAAATTTCAAATGGAATAGAACAAATCAATGAGTTACTTGGAAAAATCAATGACTTCACCATCTATCGTGCGTCTTCAGAGAAGCAAACATAGTGGTGGATCACCTAGCTAAGCAAGGAACAAAATATGAACCAAGCATGATTGTCTTGAAAGATGTAGGATCTTGGCTAGGACTAGAATAAATCATAACTATAGAAAAGTCTTTGCCATCTTGAAACATAGCATGTTCGTTGATCGCCTAATTCCTCTTTGAGTCTCACATTTTTCTTCATGTTGAATTTAAATGTGATGAAAGTGGCTCTTGCATCACTATATATGGAGCTCTAAAACTTTAGAAACCAAATATGACCACTAGTTCTTGGAGTTCAAGCACAAAATGTCAATGTTTACAAGATGGGTGGATGGACCAACTCAAGAGGATTCCAAAAATAGGTTCCATGGTAATGAAAATGATGATTCAATAAGTACTCAAAATGAGTAGATTGCATTTAAGTCACATACACATATGAAGTAATAATAGAAATATTTTAATCCACCATTATACTCACATTAGGAAGGAAGAGTTGAGGAAACTATTGAGAAATTCTCTCCTCAAAAGAAACCTAGTGTGGGATGTTATCACAACCATATCAACCTTCAAAAAAGCACCAACCTAGTGTGGGATGTTATCACAACCATATCAACCTTCAACAAAGCACCAAGGAAACAATGCATTGATGATACCATTGATATTGTGAAGGCCAGGCATACCAAATACCTTGAGAAATCCATTGAGATATATCATGAAGGAATAATAAAAAAATAACATGGAGAAGTATACAAATTTTATTAGTTATATGCTTGATCTACTTTCTCTCAGCCAAATAGAGAGAATGGATGAGCTAGCTTGTGGTCTACAATTATTGATTCACACTAGACCACATTAGGTTATCAATAATTACAACAAGCTTAAAAGAATAAAATTTTGTAAATTTTGTTGATTTTAATATAAAGGGAACTACTCCATTGGCAAAAACTTGCCTTAAAAATCTAAACACCAAGATCCCAAGAGGGTGAGGTGAGAGCATGCTTAGTGTTTTTTCTTCTTAGCCACTTCTAATCACCAAGATCCCAAGAGGGTGAGGTGAGAGGATATGGTGGATATTTGTATAAGGCCTAAAACATAATATGTTGTAACAAAATATAGCCTAGGAGAGAACTCTAATACCAAATGTTTTGGTCCTTTCTACAAGAAATGAACTAAATAATAGATATATAAAATATTTGTTACATATGTAAACATAAGAATAATATTGCATTAAAATGATATATTCACATTAAAATATATTATTAGCCTCTTTGAGGAAACAACCTCTTAGAGTAATGATCAATTCAATATAATTCATGGATGATCCATTCTACCATCAAACTCTTTATTTATGATAATTATACAAAAAGGGACTACTACTTTCGAAGCATGTGGGATAAACCAATTTAGAAAAAATGATGAATTGAAATGCATATTAATCTTATGATTTTATTAATAAATCCTTATACAAAAGTAATTAATTAGGAATAAATGGTTAGGACTGTGCAGGTCAGGTACCAAAGTTAAACTAGATTCAATGAAAAGGAGAAACATTAAGTGGACTCCCCCTTATGGTTCCTTCAAAATGAACTTTGATGTTACAAATAAGGAAAATTCAAGCCCCTTATAAAGCATAATGTGTAATTAGAGACCATCCAAGAATTATTATATGGGATGCCTCCAAGAAATTAGCAAGAGGAACCAATATTGAGGATAAATCGTTACATCTCCAAATTGCACATCAAGTTATAATTACATATCTTCACATTAAAGGAGACTCTATGATCATATTTTATGCTATCTAAAACAAAGTCTCACAATTGAAAGTTGAAAATATTCTATCAGAAGCTTGGTCATTGCTTGATTATTTTATTCTTTACCTTCAATTGTTGCTAACAAGAAGCAAATGGTGTTACATAACATTTGGATAAGCTCACGGTAGTTGAAGTAACAAAACCATAATGGTAAGAAATGATTCAAAAGCTTAGGCTATAATATAAATGAAATGGGATATCATTGAAAATAATCAAATAATTATACATTGTTCATAAATTGTTGTCTCTTGCAATAATTCTTACTAGAATTGAGGTGTGAATTCATAAATTATGGATATGGGATAGTTAACACTCTAAGTTCTTCACTCTTCACACTTCACACATCTAATGAACTAGTTCAATATTCCATGCAACATATATCCCCTTTTCTCACAAATTCAAGCATCTAAGCTTAATTTTTTTACTTCTACTTCTGGAAGGCATGCATCTATGCATTCATCTCTCTATGGATAAATGAGACTTGGCCTTCATTAGCCTAGTCTATGAATGAATAATAAATACATTTTTATTATGAAATCTTATGCAATTGAAAGTTCCACAAGAGAGGTTGTGGAGATTGAATGTTTGGAAGCTACTAATAGAAATAGGATTATTAATAAAATTGCATTGGCATTTATCTCCAATCTCATGGCTCTTATTCAGGACTTGGCTTTGGTTAAATCTATTATAAAAAAATATGTTCAAGAAAATTTCCTTCTTGGCCAAGATTTTTCACTTGATCACTATGAGTCTCTTTCATCCATGAGGCTTGAATTTGGTGGTCTAGTCTCACTTACCACATTTACAACTGTAAAGGAAATATTTGAGCACCTAGTAGGAGTAGTCAAGAAGGAATTGATTATTATAATATGGGGGAGACTTGGGAGATTTTGAATAGTTTGGAGTGTTAGAAAGGTGTCTCAAGCTCTCGCAGAGTTTAAAATTTAAAAAATATATTTTTCAAGCAATAAAATAGAAAAACTCATTCATTTTAGGCCCCAAAAATAATTCTAGACAGTTCAACATCACTTTTAGGGATATTGATACATATACCTATTTGAGGTTAGTAATGTTAAAAAATGAACATAAACAACTTCTCAAATCAAGAGTTATGACCTTTGGAAGTTGGGCCTCCCACGTTGGAAATGTAAAACATTTATATATGATACTTAAAATAGTTATAAGAGGGAATTACACTTGTTGAACAACTTATGACATATGTTTTGACAAGTCGTAAGACATATTCAAATGGAGATAATGGAGCCAAAATGGAGCACTTGAGTTGGTGGGTGAGTTATGATGAGCTTATGGTAGTTGGAAGGAATATGTTATTTTTAGCTTGAGTACTCATTTTGGGATTTGGGTGTTGCATTTTTATCTATAGATTTGGCCACCATATTTTAGGTATTTTTAGCTTATGGTTTCCTAATTAACAAATGATGATTTTATGTATTGTGTTTTCTTTTTTATTGGGTGCTTAAGATGGAGGTTTTGATAGTAAGTTTTGTACATATTATTATGCTTCCAAAACTACTCCAAATCTTAAGTTGGTGATACCTCTATAAAGGCTTAGACTCCACAAATATATCAACAACATTTGATTACTGAATAATACATTAATTTTCTTTGGAGTGTGGGATTTTTCTCCCGAAAGGATTTTCCAATGTAACTCATTTTGTTATAATATATTTTTTTGGGTTTATTTTCTTGTAAATATTTGATTAGTTTAATTTTTATACATATATCCTCTCATAGATTAGCGTAGGAATCATATTTTTCCCCTTTGCTTCCTTTCATTTGATGTTAAGAGCCTGATCACCTCAAATTCTAGATGTTAGAGAAAATGGTTTTTTATAATAATCATGGAATGAGTAGGAACTTATATAAAAATTATCTTAAATTAGGAAAATGATAAGTACATCAAGCAAATATGGTGAAGTTCTCAAACACAAACTTCAAGCTTTGGGAGCTCAAGATGGAGGATATGCTCATGGATAGAGATTTGTGGGTTGCGCTTTCCAAATCCAACCTACCATAATGAAACAAGAAGACTAGGAAATATTAGACAACAAAGATAAGAGTATTATTAACTCTATTTGGATAATTCAAGGTATTATTAAGTGTACATAAAGAGACTCAAATGTAGAAAACCTTTGGAAAAAACTAGGGGAGATTTATCAAGTTATATCCCTGGTAAACAAGTTGTTACTAAGAAAAAAAACTATATGGCCTTTAGTATGAAGAATGGTAGTTATATGGTCAAACATATAAATTCTTTCAATATGAGTGTGACCTAGTTGCATTGTATTGGAGTGAATATAGAGGAGGATCAATGTATGAATTTTTTATGTTCTTTACTAGATTCATCAGACCACCTTGTTATAGCTATTGGGAGCACTACCACCAAATTAAAAATAGATGAGGTGGCTACATCACTACTTACAAAGATGTGAATAAATAGTTCTAAACTTTCTAGGTAAGCCCAATCTATTTATCGGAGATAGAAAGAGAAAATGTAAGAAGGACATGAAGTGAGATAACTCTAGATCTAAATCCCACGTGAAATATAAATTTCAAGGTAAGACTAAGGAAAATGTTAGAATGAAGATAAGCCTACCCATTTAAAAGAAGACTCCAAGGAAAAGAAAAATAAGAAGAGTGATTCTTGTTGGAGTTGATAGTGAAGCCCACAACTCATAGAAATCACTTACAAGCAATTATCCTATCACAAAGAGAGATTAAGCAAGGTGAATTTGTTGAACAATCTAAGAAATTATATTGATGCAATAATTTAAATAATTGATTACAATGAATGATGAATTCTTATGAAAAAGAAAAAGTGAAACTAGATTAAATCCTAGGTGAGGATTAGATTAGACTATGACAAGTGTCCTCATCTTATGCAATGAGATAACATGACCTATAATTAGTTGAATCCAATAATTAAAAAACAACTTCCAAGTTTATCTTAAATGAATAGAGTAAAAGAGGCCTAAAAATTAATTAATGATTAATTAATTATTAGGTGATTACCTAATTACTCCAACACCCCCCCTCAAGGTCAACTTAGGGATACCCTAAAAACTTAATGAAGAATGAAATGATGGATGTATGGATGGGTCCCAACTACAAGGCCTAATGATGTGCTAATGTACAAACAAATAAAATCAACCATAACTAGAGAAAAGAAGAAAATCACATGGGAAAAAACTCCTCTCTAAAAGAGAGAATATGAAATAAATTTATTAGTTGTTATCCCCCTAATTTGAACTTGAAATTTTTTAAAAATTTAGTGCATTCCTTTACACATCCCAACCCTGCGAGATCACAAAAAAAAAAAAACAATTAATTTTGCAAATATGAAAGAGTTGGTGCGAAATCCTTTGTGAGCTTAACCATGACCTCACTTTATCCTATCTGTCCAGTTTTTATGCCAAAATACCTTACCATTTGCAAAAATTTAAACTTCACATTTTCCTGTCACCAATTTGCAAACGAGACCAAATTTTGCTTTTCGTATTGCTGGAGATGAAATGATTTATGGGTTATGCTTGGGAAGTCAAATCATCTTCCTATCCATATTTCACAGAAAACAAAGTCATACTGTGGAAAATACAAAAGTTTTCGTCTTTCAGCCAAAACGTGGTTTCAAAAGAGATGAATGAAAGCATCATTGGGACATTATTTCCGATCAGTCTCGAGTAACATTTCAAGGAAATGTTAAGGGGATCCCACCAATTTTGAAAGTTATAAACAAGCAACATTATGTGTCGGGAATTTTATAAGTTTTTGAACCCTAAAAAGCCTCAACTCTTTTTAAATTCGGGTGATTTATAAGTTTCCTAACTTCAAAAGGGCGCGACTTCAAGGTTCTGAAGTTATGAATACCCCTGACTTCTCGACATGTCGCGACACATATGGAAAATGTGGAAGTATGGACTTGGCGCCTGAACTGTTTGATAGGCGACCCCAAAAGATGATTTGAGATGTTTGCAAGATATTTTAATAGATTTGTCATTGCAAATGGCAGGATACACATCAAATGGATTTGTTATAAGGATTTTTATAGTTTTTGAACAAGCGCAGATGTTGAGCACTGTTGCCAGTGATTTCTTGGTCCGCGCCAAATTAGATATGCATCGAAGCACAATGGAAGGTAGATTCTTACCGATGGTATCGTTGGATATGCTCTGGTAGCATGTATGCAGAATGTGAAAGCATGGACATGGCGTGGCAATTATTTGACAGTGTGCCTCAAAGAAGCTTTGTCTCATGGAATGCAATCAATACAGGACAATACAAAGGCAAAGCACTAATTAGATCTTTCAAATAAATGGTGAGAAGAGATGGCTTCAAGGCTGCGGTATCATTGTTATATCATTCCATCAATTCTCGACAATGATTTAACTTTGGCAAGATCAACGAAACTCCCAATCATTATAATAAACCCTGCAGATGCAGTGTATAATCGTGAAGCCCGACATGGCATAGCGCTGCTTTGCATTTCAATTCACAGTGTAAAGAAAAAGTGCAACCGATCGCAGGATATGCACAAAATGGATTTGTTAAAAAGCTTTAAAGAAGGTTCAGGCCGAAGCAGATAATAGGTGTGAATTTATCACTTTGTTGAGAAATGGTATTATAAAGGGCAAGCAAAATACTATCACCACCTCGATGCCACTTTTGAGTTATAACAAATTCAGGAACTATGATCTGTCTAGCACAGAAATGTCAGGGAGATTGAAAGCCTGTAACAAGTTTGATAATCTGATTTTACGATTTACATGGCCTTTTCCTTAGTAGTGTGGTTTTTCATTGCAAATGGTATTTTGCAGCATAATGCACATTTGCTCCATTATTCAAGTTTAAAATTCCCAAGGCATCAAATTGTTGATATGGTCAATAAGGTTGATTCTGATGTATATTGCTTCAAACTTGGTGATCATATTGGTGTGGGCACATATGTTAATTCTTACCGAAAGTGTGACTATTGTTTTCACCTCTAATAATGTTGATGTAAATGGCATAACAACTTGAGGAGGTAAAAGGTAATTTTATTATGATAATTATATGTGTCAGAAGGACTTCATGAAGTTAAAAGGTCACTCTTAAAGGTGACCTGGAAATTTAATGTGAAGATACTGTTCAAAAGGCAGTTATCCCACAAGAAGGTAAAAATATTGAACTCTATTTTGTTCGGTGGGATTTTCCAAAATCAGTTACGGGAGAAAATAAAAGAATTCTTAACTCTTTCAAGAAGCGGTTACAAAACGGAAAGGGTTCCCGGGAAAATCTATAAGTATGTAATTAGCAGACATTATGGGGGATCTTTTGTTCTAGCTATTCTAGAACAGGGGAAGTAGGGGCAGTTTGTTTTCTTTCCAGTCACAGTTTGCTAGGAGATCGAGTCTTTGAACTCCTTTTGCATTGGAGAAATAAAGAAGATATTTTTGAGACTGTGTGCTTATTAATCTTTTCTTTTGATTGCAAATGAATTGTGTTTATTTGTGGTTATTCTTCAATGTTTTATCTGTTATGTTAGGCTGCGTATGTGTTTATTTATGAAACTTTGAATTCAGATTAACTTATCTGTTGAAAGGGAGTTTACTGCCCATTCTTTTCTTGTTTCTCATTTGTGGGTGTGGAATAAGTAAACTTTGTATTATTTGTCTACATTCACTTCATTCTGGAATTAATCTTTCACATTTACTTTCATGGTTATGGTTAAATGTTAGTATGTCTTTTCTACTTTTTAGTTAAAAGCATATCCTGTTTTCATTCATTACATATCTTTCGAACGTAGCTCCACCTTGTAAAATAAGCAAAGAGCACTTAAAAATACCATTGCAAGTGACTCCACTATTAGTCAAATTGTCATTGACATGGGCAAGAGAGTATAAACTATGGTGACAAATCTGTTAACTAACATTAGTGAAAGAATGAAAGAATGAGGACTCAATATGACCCCCTAAGGGTTGATTTTGTCACAAAAGTAAAATGAATGTCCTCCTAGTAGTAGAGAGAAAATTAGAATATGAATCCACCTAAAAAATAAAAAGCTCAAGTGCCCATAATGAACACCTAAAAATAAAACATGATCCACTATATACAAACAACATTTATCCTCTTAGGAATAAATAGATCTAATGGTGATTAGAGAAGCCAGTTCTGTAAGTTGGATGAATAGGGAATATGAATCCAAATGGTGCGTGCCTTTGAAAACTACTCAAATATCCACGTGTCATAATGCTATAATGTCAATCCAAAATCCTGTGAAGATTAATGTTGAACAAACTCTAAAGATGATGATGATGGTGGGATAAAAGTGATGATGTGGTTTTCACGAAAAAGGAGATAAATATCCTCTAAATAATCCTCTAAATCTACAATATGAGACTCCAAAAACAATGATGATATGTTTTCAAGATATGAATCCCAAGTAGTTGTTTCTGAAAGAGGATGAATGTCCAACTACACTGAACTAACAAGGGCCAAGAATGTGGCAATACCAAGATAATCAAGAACAATAGAAGTTGGATATTAGGTCTTGATATGAAGAGTGGGAACATGAAGACAAGTCTTTGAGCCATCATAATGTATGAAATACTTATTATATACTCAAATTCCTCTAAAGTATCATCATCAAAGGGTATGCAATTTGCATCATCAAATGGAATGAGACAATCTACAATAAGACCCTTTGAGAATGGAGAGATATGAAAATCTCCATGGATCTCCCAAAGTCAAGTCTAAAGTGTGTGGGGACAATCAATTTCTAGTACATCACACATAGTGTCATAATCAACACTAGAATAAATCACTCCTACAACATGATCACTGATAATACCCCAAGCTGATATATTCCTTGGTATGATTGGTGCAAGTATGAATCTATATAGATAAGGAAAAAGATCAATTCACTTGAGATGTGTCAAGATACCATTTTCCAAGACTCATAATTATCCTTTTCTAGGATTATTAGAAAAGGATGAACATAAAAACCCATGATACCTCCTCAAATGATAAAATTAGAGACTAATGACCTCAAATCATGTAAAGCAAACAAACAAATTCATCTTACAAAAATAGATAATTTCTAGGCGCTAAGACATCCAAGTAATTAAGCAGAATATGAAATCACAAAAAACTAAATAAAATGTATTTGAGGTAAATTTTTGAAAAATTGCATGGATAGAGATAAAGAGATCAAAAATACCTTTCCAACACTACGAGAATCACAAAATTAGAGATACAAGTAAAAAAATTATGAGCTCAGAAGCCAAAATGAATGATCTAATAATGAGTAAGCAAATCCCTCCTAGGATGATACTCATGCCTTTCTTGTAGCCTTGGCTAAACATGCGTTAGATGGTACATAGTTGATAAAATCTAATGCCTCTTTCGAAATGACCTCACATTAGGATTGTTTCTTGAAATATGAAGAATAGGATGGTTAAAAGATGCAACTCAAAGATGAATCTAGTCAAAATATTCTAGGTCATGGAAAAGTCTAGATTTGAATCTTTGATGGAAGAGTGAAGGGGATCAATGGTGTACTACATATCCCTAGTTTTTCACATAGCCTACTTTATATAAATAAGCTTAATGATTAGAGTGTGCAAATTATTTTATTGAGTGGAGGGTGCAAGATGGTGAGAAGGGCTATGGTGCTTACTAAGGGTGTTTACATAGAAGCTCTATTTTAGCTAAACACATGCAAATTCAATATTATATCTATCCTTTCTTGCAATGATGAGATATATAGAATACACACCTTCACTATTAGAACCAACAACAAAGAGGAGTGTTACAACCATTAATGATGAAGATTTTGAGATTTCTGGATTTTGATTGTGTTTAAGTTTTTTCATCAACGTTTCGGATCACACTCAGTGATCCATCATCAGGATGATAAAGAGCTAAGGAGATGAGAAAAGGTTAGATGCAGACCTAATTTGCTTAAAAGGAAGAGAGGTGAGAAGTTGGGGAGAGAGAAGGGTACAAAGACCGAGACAAGAGAGATAAAGTAAGACCATAAATTGAAAGAATTAAAAAATAATAAGAGAGAAAAAATATTCACCTCCAACCTTATCACGGTGAATGATTGGGAGAACAAGTTAGTCATCAATTTATCCGATGCCACACTTGACCCCCTTGCCTTTAACTTCTTAAAATGGGGCCTGGGTTATGCTTTGACCCCTCGCACCATTCCTCATATTGACTTCATCATTGAAATTGAGAATGTAGTGCGCAATCTCCCTACTGAGGTGGCTAAGGAAATTAGGCAGGATTGTGCCATAGCACTTAGACATGCCAAACCGCCTAGATCCAACATCTCAAAATCCGAAGCTCATGCTTTTAACAAACTTTTGACTAACAACGATCTCATCATCTCAAGAGCAGACAAAGGCAATGCCACGGTCATTTTGAATAAAAAAGACTATGTGTCCAAAATGCTTAACCTTCTCTCTGACTCCAATAGTTACAAAGTGGTTTCGCGCAACCCTTGTACCAAAATCTTGAAAAAAGTCAAGACAGCTGTTGCCTGCTCCTCCTTTGATGATGATACCAAGAATCGCCTTATCCCTTGCAAAGAAGTAACCCCTCGTATTTATGGGGTTCCCAAAATTCACAAAAAAGGCATTCCCTTGAGACCTATAGTTGACACCATAGGCTCTCCTACATACAAATTGGCTTCTTTTCTTGCCAAATTAATCTCCCCTCTCGTAGGTAAATCCGATTCCTTCATTAAAGACTCCTCCCATTTTGTCCAATTTATCCAAGATGTCAAAGTAGAAAATAATGACATCCTGGTAAGTTTTGACGTAGTCTCCCTCTTTACCAAGGTGCCTATCCCCGACGCCATTGAAATTGTCAAACGCAAAGTTAATGCAGAGATTGCTTCCTTAGTTGAGTTATGCCTAAGATCTACATTTTTTTCTTTCCAAGATGTCATCTATGAACAAGTTGATGGGGTAGCTATGGGCTCTCCTCTCTTTCTTATCATTGCCAACCTTTATATGGAGCATTTTGAACAGGTTGCCCTCATGTCCTTCCCCCTCAAGCCAAGATGGTGGAAGAGGTATGTAGATGACACTAATGTGTGCTGGCCCCATGGCATTGACAAATTAGAGGAATTTCATACTCACCTCAACAGCATAGCGTCGTGCATTACCTTTACCAAGGAGCTTGAATTTGATAACAAATTACCTTTTCTTGATGTTTTACTCCTTAAAAAGTCTGACAGATCCCTTGGTCATCAAGTCTACCGCAAAGCAACCCACACAGACTTATACCTCCATTCCTCATCCCATCATCACCCTAGCCAAAAATTTGGGATATTAAAAACCCTGGCCACGAGAGCTTACCGAATTTGTGATGGTGACCACTTAGATCAGGAATTAGACCACCTTCGTTGTGTCTTCAGATTAAATGGGTATACCAACAAACAAATTTCGAGAGCTCTTAGACACTCCAATCCGAGCCTCCTTCACAAACCCAAGTCTAATTCCTCACAACCGGTATCTCCCCCCTTTGCTTCTTTACCTTTTGTTGAAGGAATTTCTCACAAAATCTCCAAAATCCTCCTTAAGAAAGGCTTGCGGTGTGCCTTCAAACCTTGTGCCACCTTAAAAAATCGTATCCCCCCGCTTAAAGACCCGAGAGACAACTTGCATAACTCAGGTGTCTACAAAATTGTTTGTTCTTGTGGTATTCCTTATATTGGTGAAACGGGTCGCTCGTTCAACACCAGAATTAAAGAACATGGTGCTGACATTAAACACGAGCGTATCGTCAAATCCGCACTTGTCGAGCACTCCTCTTCTACTAAGCATCACATTTGCTTAGAAAGTACTCAAATCTTGTTCAAAGAGGAAAACCCCTATAAGAGGAAGCTGAAGGAAGCCATAGGAATCATCAACCATCCAACCAACCTCAATCGTGATGAAGGCTGGAATCTAAGCCTCTCTTGGCGCCCTCTTCTTTTGAACTTACGTAACCAGTGCTGACCCCCGTTCCCTTTCTCTTCCTTCGTCCCTTTCTTTCCTTCGCACTGTGTTTCTTCCCCCGTGTTTCTCTTCCTCGCCCTCCTCCCCTCCCCCCTCTTTTAGGTTGCTCTCTTTCTTTTATTTGAATGCTCTCTATTCCTTTTGTTTCATTACTTATCAATTTATTAATTCCTTGTGTCCTTTTCATTTTAATTTTCCTCTCGTTTTTTCTCTTATTTTGTTTCTAATATATTTTCAAATAGATATTATTTTCAATATTACATATATCTTTGATAATTTCCAATATAGTATTCTTTCATATTCATTATTCTTTCTTTCATTATTTTTCTCTCATATTTTATTCTTCTTTTTTTTCACTAATGAGCTTTCAAATACTATTATATTATACTTTCAAATATAATATACCTTCCTTCGTGAATTTTCTTAGCTTTCTTTAATTTCATTTTAAATTCTAGCATTCTTTAATTTCTTTTCAAATTTAATATTCCTTCTAATTTTACGTTAGTGTTTAAATAGATTTGATTTTCAATATTAAATTTATCTTTGATTGTTTCCAATTTATTATTCTTTCAAATTTATTATTCTTTCTTACATTAATTTTCTTTCAAATATAACTTTCTTTCAATTATACCTTCTCACATGAATTTTCTTACTTTTTTCATTAATTTTCTTAGTTTCAAATTCTTGATTCTTTCAGCATTAAATTTTACATTATTTTCTCTCTTAAATAGTTTTTATTTTTATTATAATATTATTAGTCTTTTTTACATTTAGTGTTTAAATGAATATTATTTTCAACATTAACTATAACATTAATAATTTCAAATTTATTTTCTTTCTTCTTTTTTATGTCTTTGTTATGTCATTTTTAGCAGATATTATTCTATCAAATATAATATACCTTCCTTCGTGAATTTTCTTAGCAATCTTTAATTTCATTTTAAATTCTAGCATTCTTTAATTTCATTTCTAGTTTATTATTCCTTCTAATTTCACGTTTGTGTTTAAATAGATTTGATTTTCAATATTAATTTTAACTTTGATTGTTTCCAATATATTATTCTTTCAAATATATTATTATTTCTTACATTAATTTTCTTTCAATATATTTTTTCTTTCAATTATACCTTCTTCATGAATTTTCTTACTTTTTTCATTAATTTTCTTAGTTTCAAATACTTGATTCTTTCATCATTAAATATAACATTACTTTCTCTCTTAAATAGATTTTATTTTTATTATAATATTAATAGTCTTTTCTATGTTAGTGTTTTAATGAATATTATTTTCAATATTATCTTTAACATTAATAATTTCAAATATAATTTTCTTTTTTCTTTTTTGTCATTGTTTTGTCATTTTTTAGCAGATATTATTTTCCAATATCAAATAGCACATTAATAGTCCTTCTTAAATAGATAATTTTTCTAATATTAAATTTAATATCCTTTCTTACTTTATGTTAGTGTTTCCTTAAATATTATTTTCAATAATAAGTATAACATTAATAGTTACAAATTTAATTTTCCTTCTTATTTTACGTTTTTGTTTTAATAGATAGTTCTTTCAATATTAAAGATAACATTAATAGTTTCAAATATATTATTCTTTTCGATTTTTCATTAGAATTGAGGTTGAAAAAATGAATTTTTTAATTGCTTCATTTTATTAAATTAATATATTATTCTTTCAAATATATAATTTTATTTCAAATATAATTTTCTTTCAAATATAATATAATTTATTATATTATATAATATAATATAATTTATTATATTATATAATATAATATAATTTATTATATTATATTATATAATATAATATAATAAATAATATAATATTATTTATTATATGTTTGTGTTTCTTTAAATATTATTTTCAATAATAAATAAAACATTAATAGTTTCAAATTTAATTTTCTTTCTTATTTACGTTATTGTTTTAATAGTTAGTATTTTCAATATCAAAGATAACATTAATAGTTTCAAATACAATATTCTTTACTATTTTGCGTTAGAATTGCTTTTAAAAAATTTCATTCTTATATATTTTTTCTCTCTTATTATTTTTTAATTCTTTCAATTTATGGTCTTACTTTATCTCTCTTGTCTCGGTCTTTGTACCCTTCTCTCTCCCCAACTTCTCACCTCTCTTCCTTTTAAGCAAATTAGGTCTGCATCTTACCTTTTCTCATCTCCTTAGCTCTTTATCATCCTGATGATGGATCACTGAGTGTGATCCGAAACGTTGATGAAAAAACTTAAACACAATCAAAATCCAGAAATCTCAAAATCTTCAGCATGACAGATTGTGGAAATCTCATAGCATTAACCATTAATGATGTTTAGATTATTTGGGTGCCTAAGGGTGCTCATGCTTTGGAGACAAAACTACCAACAAAGAATACAATGTTATAGCACTAGTGGATGGGCCACATAGGTGAGAAGGGTCTAAGGGCCCTAAAATGAAAAACCTTTTTGAAGGGTTAAATGATTGTAATCCTAAATTTTTAATTTATGTGACCAATGTGTTTATATAAAATAAAAATCATATTTAATTTTATTCTTATAAATCTTCTAGGGTGTTGGACTTAATCCATTTGATGTATATGGTCTTGTTAATGTTCATTTAATTTCTCAATATATATATTATGTATAATCATTAATGGGTACAATAAAAGGCTATGGGTATATTTTCCTTTAAAATAAATATGAACTCTTTAGCCATTTTAAAGGTTTTAAGGGTCTTGTAGAGAACAAGACAAGTAAAAAAATTAAAATTTCAACGATTGATAATGGTGATGAGTTTTATTCAATAGATTTATCCACATTATTTCATTATCCCCTTTTGCGTACTTTCGATGTCCATCCATACATCTCTAATTCTTGTAATCATGTAAATCTTTCATTTCTTCCCTTTTACGAGATTCCCCAACACATATAGATGTTTGGATCTCCTCCCTCTTGTCCACTTTTATTATCCACTTTTGTATTCAAATCTCACAAGAGCTTCAATAGAATTTTTCCTTTTATTTATTCTTATGTGGATTTCAAATTAATTTTCAAATATTCTTCCTTCCACCTAGACATCTCGTGTTGATGTCCTATCCTACAGCCTCTTTCCACATTCCTTTTTGATGCTTCCTACATTCATTCACCCCTTATGTGAAATTTCCTTTGTGCTTCAGGACTTCCATTCTCCTATCTAGTCCTAACTTGAAACCCTGCATGTCCATTTCTCCTATCCTATTTTACATCCAAATTCTAGACTTCTTCCAAATCACTTCCTTCACTCCTCTAAACTTCCAATATTCCATTAATGCTAATTTTTTTCCCCTACAACTACCCATCTAGGAGTCTTTCACCCCAAAAAAGTTAATTAATTCTAAGGGCACACATTTAGATGTACTTTCAACTATGAAGGGTGAGGAAAACAACGCTACCATTAATGTAGCTCTTGAAGCTCAAGATGTTTATGGTATTTGCACTTAATATACAACATTTATCTCATAGATTTCATGGGATAACATCTCACCTTTTAAACTTCATCAAGGACATCCAATTCCTAATATAATTTACACAAGGAACTAGGTGTTCAAATTAAAACTTATAATTACTAGTTCACTTGTTATTCAAATGATCAATCCTTTTGCATTTCCACATGACTAGTAGTGCAAAAGAGCTTCTAGGGTTTCAAAAATTTCATGTCTAGTCACCATTTGAGTAGCATTTATTATAAATAACAAGGAGGCTAATATTTTAAATTATTAATGTAATTGAATATATCCATGTCTCCATTTATTGATCTTCGAGTAAATCCCTTCTTAGGGTTTCCTCTTGTCGCATGTGTCGGTATGAATGTAATATATATTTTATGAATGTCACATCATTCTAAGATATTACAATCTTTGTAATGGTTATTTACTTATCGCGCATATACATTTTTGCAGTTTGAGGATAGATTACTATGCATGTTTAATTGCAGTCGTGGCGTATGCCTACACACGACTCGTTTTCTTTTATGATTTCCATGTTTTGTATTTGTTCGTGTATCTAGAATATATAATGCAATGAATAGTCATTGACCCTAGAATAATCATCTAGACCATACACCTAAACTGAAAGCATCATTCACCAATAGATTAGGAGTAGGTAGTAGCTTGTATGTACTTCATGATTCAACATTATAACTAGGGAAAACATCCTCATTGCTCCTTAAATTGTTATCATCCTAAAGAGTCATGTCATGCACTTAAATTGTTATCATCCTAAAGAGTCATGTCATGCATACTCACATCATATTGTTATGCAACAATGTTCTTATCAACATAATAGAGGTTATAATAGAAGGTGAGTCCTTGTCCTAGTGAAGGCTTTTAAGGTTAGGCATACATTGAGTATTGTTGCAATAATTTATTTGTTTATCTATATTCAATTATATTTTACCCTATTCAAGAGACCTCTATGAAATCCTCTTGGGTCTAACTAAGCCCAAAGTAAAAGAATATATTAACCACCTTAACAAATTGGTCCTAATTTGATCTACCCAATCATAAGTTAAAGGTTTGTTTATTTGGGTTTGACACCCCTAACACTTAGACAATGGCTTGGCTTTAGGGATTTGTGAACCTACAAATCTATCATCATTGTAATGGAATTTTTCAAGGATGTGATATCATGTTTAATATTTGGAAAACTCATGTAGCACAGTCATTGAAGAAAGTGTGTTTGTGTGTAAGTTGGCACCCTATAAAATTGTTCCAATAAAATGACATCATTATCAAAGAGGATTTAGTTTAGATCATATTTCAAAGACCATGGTGATTCGACAATATTAGTTGTCAACGTGTAAGTTGACATCCCATCTACTTACACCAACATAATGGCACAAAAAGAAAATAATTAAGTGATTCCTTGTCTAATAATTGAAGTTTCTAATAGTTGGGAAATATTATATCTCTTCCAAGTGAAGATTGATGAATCTATTTCAATTTGAACCATTACTAGTTAACACATCAATATATTTGAACATGGAGAGAAGGCAACCCAAGTACCAAAAAGAAAAAGATGGAGCTTTAGCTCCTACAAGAAGATGAAAATCCTCATGGGAAGCTCAAATTATGGCAAGTCATTCAAACCTACCTATCAGGATCTAGAAGTAGGAACTTCAAGGAGAAATTGTTTTATCTATGGATTCAAGAGATCAATAATTATATACTTATTTAAATGTTTCAAATAATAAAATAATTAAAAAACAAAGAAGAATGTATAGGTCAAATTTTTCATCAATATCTAACTTCTTAAAACACAGTGACATATAGTTATTCTTGTGCATGTTTTGCACACACGCCCCGTCGAGAGCACGGACCCCCCTCATTTGTCCGAGTCAGGTCGTTTCAACCTTGTCTTGTTTTGCGCACCCTAGTTTCCAAACCTAAGTCAGCCATGAGCCTCAAAATGACCAATTACATGTTGGCCCAATTCACCTAGTTGAGTTTCACCAAGTCATTTTCCCTTGCAGGCCAGAGCCTGCGGGCTTTTGTTCACTCTTTGCCTGGAGTTCGTTGACCCTTGCGGACCCACATTCACGGGTTTCCCTTTGTTGTTTTCCGTTGCGCTCTGTCGTTCACCTACAGCCGAGTCTCAACATCCACCTGACACACGGACCCCGCGCCTGTGTTTGTTGTCGCTTCCATCATGCTTCGCGGACCTGCTCTTGCGGGTCACCCTGGACGAGACTTCATTCTCATTTCATTGTTTTCACAGCGGCTGACCTTTGACATTTGCCTGCATGGTGGGCTCAGTAATTGACCCTTCCTTTTTCACCATGGTCGCAAAACAACCGACCTATTGCTTCAAAATGCCTAAGTCCAAGCGTTGGTGAGTCTTTGCATGCAGTTTTCCCCACTTGACCTCCATCGCCTAATGGCCAAGCTCTATTAAGTCCATGCTCACTGGCGGGTCCACCCTCGCGGGCTGCCATTAGCAGGAGGTCGTCACCCCGACGCCGTTCGCAATGGAAATCCTTTGCTTCCTCCCCGCCCTGCGGGCCCGCGACCCATTAGTGTCGTTTTCCTTATTGTGGGCCTTGGCTAGTCTTTTGTTGTTCCTTCAACAACATTCTTTGAACGTCCGCCTAGGTTGTCGTCTACGAACATGACTCTGTATATCCTTGTCACGACGGCTCTCCACATGGGACCCGCCTTACCTCTCTACCTCTCTCTTCGCCAAATCAATGACGACATTTTCATATCAACCACTTGCGTATCATTGTGCGGGCTTCCCTTTGTCATTTGTCGTTTCTTAATGGTTTGCTCCACACTGCCTCCCCGTCCCTCGGGCCTCCATCTTTACGATGATGTTTCTTTGGCGGCCATCACACACTATCTTTCCGCCTCTGGCTTCCTGTGTCCATTTCAACACTGGCATCCTCAGGCCACCTCATCTAAGGCATAGTGAAATCCTAAGATAACGATGGTTATTGGAAATGTTGGCGCTAAAGAACTTTACATTTTACGAATGGTGACTTTTAAAATTGGCGTTGGCAGCTAGCATTCATGCGGGCCCGTGTTAGCGGGTCACTCCTTACCTCCCGCTATTTTCTTGGCGGTGCCCCTGTTGCATCATCCTGCATTCCCTTGCCCGCAGTATGGTGGTTGGAAATCATTCACACGAATCCCACTATTCCCCTAGACATTGCCCTCTCAGCCATCTGTTATGAATCTTAATTGCCACCATCTCAAAATCTTGCGATAATAAACTACGCAAGTAATACCATGATGACTCAAGGTGAAGAGTAACTCCCTTGTGGCATTTATGGCATACCAAATGGTGAGTAATCTTTGAATGATTAAGGCTACCTGTTGATAAGATCACCTTAGTATGAAGAATTCTTATCTACCTGCTGGTGAAATCTCTTACATAAGGCATCTCCTCTTCTCTCACCATCCTTTGTGGTATTCAATAAAACGTCGATACTGATATCTCAACTTATATTTGTCCTTGGGTTGAGACTAGGCAATAAATAGAATTGATGAAGTTGGAAAGAAAATGTGGGTGGAATCATGTTATAATTCCCAGTAATTGGAGATATTGATATTCTGAGAAGACGTCAGAAGGCGGTGTACAAGGTGAAGTCTGTTTGAGCGGGTGCCATCATGTGGGCTACCGCTTGGCCCACACCGTCTTTCACGAACATTCTGTGGCGGCACCCCGCCTTCTTTGACCCAACGATGGCAACTGATGCGGGTTTTGAACTATGTAACACCATCCTCTCCTTAGTGGTAGTCGTCCCCTTGTCCAAGGTCAACTATTCATTGAGAACATTTTGAAGACCTAAATCAAGGGAAGTATTGAAAACTAGATAAGCTTTGAGCCTCTTACAGTTCATCAACTAGGTTGATGGCAACGATATTAAACAATGAACACTCTTCTTGAACTGAGATTAATGAAAACCTTAATCAATGACTTTCATTACAAAACAAAACGGACTAAGCTTGCAAATGACATAACATTGTTTTGTTGATTGTAGGACACTTGGTGATGATCTGCAAACCTCCCCCTATGGCGGATCTTAAACGTGGGTCATGATCGAAGAAGGTGGGAGGGATCGACTTGGCTAAGAAATAAGGATTCCCCGTAATAATGAACATCATGGCTAAGGGATACTTATTAAAATATCAAACAAATTGCTTATGCAGAGAAATGAACGAGCGTAGAATTGATATTGGTAAGAGTGATCAACGTACTACCTCCTTAGACTGAGTTTCGAATGGTAGTCATAGGGCAGCTCTAATCCCGCATTGTCTTAGGTTGTCCGCCCTCACCCTAGCCACGACGACGTTTCCACCTCAGCCTCTCGCACTTTTGTGCCCACAGCTTTGGACGGAGGTCTTTGATGCGGGTTCCACTTGGGTGGGGACCGTCAGCTTCGTCGTCGTTCTCACGGCGTCCCTCACCTGACATCTTCCCGTGACCCTTCACCCGCACATCTCTCTCACATGCTGCTTTGCTCAATATGTGTACTCATGACTATTTTGATTAAATGGGAAAATCGGGGAGGTCTCTATGAGGGAGGGTCAAGTGATTTTAAGTTGAGAGGCTTGCAATAAACACTCGCATTTGGTGTGAGGTAGTGCATTATGCGAAGGACATAATTTGGCCTTCCTCCATGTAGGATCTGCATCTCAGATCGTTGCTGACACCTATGTCATTATTCACAACTTCTCCACCTAGTCTCCCCACAATCGCCAACCCACAACCCCCTTGGCGGAAACTCCACTTGCGGACCCAACGTTATTCACGAGTGTCCCCTATGCCTCGTTTCTTCAACAACGGTGGCATTTATTGATTTTGTTCTGTCTCCCACTTCTTAAATGATGTTCTCCGCTGAAATGCATTAGGGATGGCTTGCCACTAAGAGGGATTTATGCTTGGATCTTCTACTCACGGTTAAACAAGTGATGCGACATCAAAATGGTGACGGGGCCCTTTTGCGCTCAATACTGATCAACAAGGAACATCATTATCACTAAACTTACCTACCTTTTGAAGTGGTAATTTCATGGGGACTGGCGACACTAAGAAACCTGAATTGTCTTAAGGGATATTGGATGAATTACTAGCTGGCAGTGGGTAAAGGGTCAACAATATTGATTACTACAAAGACCGTGATTGCGGGTCCAGGCAGGGCCATCACCTTCAGAAGGTGAATATGAGCACGCGAGTGCTTGAGGATGGGGCTTCGTGTGCTATCCGTCATTTGGGGATGGAATATTGGGCATGGCCTCCCGGGCATTGCTGCCCACATCATTAGTCCCACAGAATCTATCTTGGCGGGTTTCGATGCTCGCTTTGCCGATTGGGCAATAACTTCCTTGCTATATATCGAGCCTGAAAGCAACATTCACACCCAGATCCTCACATATCCTTGTCTGCATTCTCTTGGCAGACGTTTACCATGCAGAGCCTGCGATGGCCATGGTCGTTCCTCATGCATCGCATAGAATTTGAAGCCTTAATTTAATGGGTAGGCTGGGGGTCGCTCGGCTCGTCCCTAAATCATTCCATGAGATGCATTTGTAGTAGATGATACACTATGATTTAATAAATCAAAATTCAAGCTTCAAAGCATATGAAATGGTATCAAAGCGGGTATTGTGTGGAATCTGATAAAGGTGGTATCGAGTACATGGTTGAGAAGTCACACATGAAGTTACGGGGAAGTCAGAAGTTGTCCTAGGAATGTATGTGATGCCCGGTAGCAGGTAAATGAAGGATTGATCCTATTGATGGGGAATTTTCTAAAGCGAAACGACCATGGCTAGCTCACAAGAATCTTGGGAATGCGAGAGAAAATCCAAATGGAATTAAAGTGTTGATCATGCTTGAGTGATGAGGGAATGCCCTAATATTCCTTTTAATGCTATCATCTCTTACCATTAGTGGCTTAGAGAGTATGAAGCGATGGACTATATGAATTGCAATTAGAAAATGATTTAAGATGAACACATGAATGTCAATTGGCCATCTTCAAAGGGGGTTTCATATTGTTATTTGTGGGGATCTAATTTAATCTACTGTTTTGTGCAAGAATAGAGATCTTCGAGGGGAGTTTACTGCAAGAGGAAGTTGCACATGGAGTTTGCCCGAAAAGACTACCAATAGAAGAATGTCTGTCTGAACAATGGTCAACTCACAAAATGAGCTGCCAAGCAAGTGGCTACGCGATCAAAGAAAGTCAATAACTAAGAGGACAAATGGTTGTCCATTAAGGTCTAAAGCAAGGGGGAGCTATTTTTCCTTCCCAAACGATCATGATCCATTAGGGGGGTTGTCTCCTCAAATCATCTGATTCATTCAATGACGATGTAAATTTGTAAACAAGGTGTACTTAATTGATTGAAGAATGTTGCAAATACATCAAGGGAAGGGGGCAGCCTTCAGATAGTTTCTACTATAGTGAAAAGGGAAATCTGCAAGAGGACAAAATGCTACAACATTTGAGCACTACAAGACAAAATAGGAATGAGACAAATGATGTATTTTAAATTGTTGGATAATGGGGGGGTAGGTGAAACCCTAATGTAATCAAATTTGAGCCACTCATTGTAAATCAATCTTAGCCATTCATTTGGGTTTTGGAAAACTATAAATAGGGGTCTCCGCCTCATTTGTAAATGGTTGGAGAACTGGTGTAAAGGAATTCTACAGCAATAGAGAGAAGCATTGAATGAATTTGGGTGTTTCTTTTGAGTTTGTTCCTTATGCATGCATGGTTCAACTCCCATATTAGTTTAGTTGTTAGTTTCTTGAATGGAATTGATGATTGTGTTTGTTGTTACTGTATTTGATGAATTTCTAGCTCATGCTTTTTGTGGTTTGTTAATGATGAATCACTTTGTAAAGCTATTTTGAGCTTCCTTACTTCATTGTTGCAACTCAGTTCAATTACATGTTCATGATGTGTGTATGTAATATGAAAATCTACAGTCCTTAGAAGATTGCACTGGTTTTGTGTAACTTAGGATCCTCTTGGCCAAGCAAAACCCAGTTTAGGGAGTTTGTCTACTGTAGCAGCGTCCATGATCACTATTTATTCGTAGTTTTAGGTCTAGGAAATTCTTCTCTTCCCTGCCCTTTTTTTTTTAATAAATAACCTATGCTAAGGTTCATTGTGCATTGTAAAGCCAAATCTAAAGTTGAAATAGGAGTTCAAGACTGTTGTTTGAACTTGCAACAACTAAACAATCATTTCCTCATCTTAAGAACTCCACTTGTAGACCCAACTTCCCATGCTTTGTAACTCATCTATAAGTCTTCCTTGTGATTCCAGCAAATCACATGAATCAATTGAGTTATTCCAAGCACTGTCAAGACCTGACATTAGAGACCTTGGGATAGTGTTCTTCAATTTGATTGTGGAAGATTGTCTTTCAAGAGAGGTGATGCACCTATGTATTACCTATGTTGAGAAAGTGCTAAAACACCTATCAATAGAACTGGCGCTAGAAGGAAGGTTGACATGTTGGGGCTACACAGCCAAGAGTTGGAAGTTGAAGGAACACTTTCAAGAAGAAATATGAGATAAGGAGATCTCTTTTAATGCTGAAACTTAAAATCAAAAAATTTTGAAGGCAAACAAAAGCTAAGTTGAAATGGAACAGCACACACAAATCAACATCACTCAATTACATGCAGATTTGAATAGAAGACTGAGGAAACCACTGCAACAGTTTGCATTGGTGAACAAGTGCAGGATTCATTGCACTCATAGGCACAATGAATTGGGTTGTCTGACTTTCTTAAGCAGAATTGAGAGAGTCTTGCAAGGAGAAATTCCCTTTTAGGAAATATATCGAGCTTTAGCCATAGCAGACCTAGAGGAAGAATTGCAAACTATGGTGGCTAAGGCATTCAAGGAGTTGATCCAAGAATGTTTGGGCAGGAAAGACAAACCAAGATTGGAGGAGGTATTGATGTTTACTTGGTGCAGATTTCACAATGCACCTCAGTCTGAATTCACTTGCTCATCATGCATGAACATTATCACTCAAACTCAGGGATGTTTGAATGAGTTGGAGCAGCCAACTTTTGATGAGGATGAGTCATCTTATGAGGCCAAAGAGTTGTCAACATTTGGAGGATAGCACATTGAAGATGAACCAAGAAATTTGACACAAGAAGGCGATGGGACAAAAGATATAGAGGATTACAAGAAGAAGCTAATTTCGGTGGGACAACAGAAAGTTGTGATGAAAATTCAGTCAGAAGGGAGTTGGAAATCCTTTCCTCTATCAGCAAAGAGCAGTGCTCCAATCTAGAAGAGGAGCCATTAGCAGTCGAGGATAAACCAATGAAGTCCGCAAAAGCAGATGCTAGGACAACCAACACAAATGTCGAGGATCATAAAGAGGAAAAGGATGACAACCTTGGGACAACAGAAAATGATGATGAAAGCATAAGTGAAATCAGATTAGAGGACCTCTCCATCTACAATGATAGTGACCAAGCATCTGAAAATGTAGATTTGGAGGAGTGGGAACAACCACTCGTCACGGATGTCTACTATCCAACTTCCTTCCCAAGTGATGATGAGGACCTAATAGTGGAAAGATACAACCAAATCGTCTCTAGATTAGCAAAGGATTGGTCCGAACTAAGACATCAAGTGGATTTGGAGGTATTGTTGCTACCAAATTGGTGTTGTAGACACCTAAATTTGGACACTTAATTTATCCAAATTTATCCCCTTTCGTCTAAGCATCCCTTTATTTGCATTAATTAAGTAATATCGCTATTATTTAATTAATATCCTTAATTCTGCCAAATCCCTAAGGTATTTAATTAATAAATAAATACCTTATCTCTTTAATCCTCCTTTTCATCAATTGAATTAAATAAATATGCCATTTATTTAATTCCCTTCATGCCACATCCTCCATCATTTTTTATCTAATCCTAATCCATCTTGTAATCTCATCATTAGGATGTGTACATGCCTAATCCTTGATTGGGATGTGTCACATCCTCCAACTTTTGCAAGTTGGCCTCTAATCTCTCTTAGCCACCTAACCCTTCTCTAATCCTTCACTAACTAGCCTAATCAACCTCTCAAAGAATTTTTAATTCCTTTTATCCTTCCAAGGAATATTAAATTCTTTTTTCTCTTCCCCATGTGATATTTGACTTGTCACATCAAGTCACATGTGAAATCTAACCCTCTTCTAACATGCCATTAATTAGTCTAATCAAGTACTTGCACAACCTTAATCACTCCATGTCACTTAACTAAGTCAACCCTATTAAAAGCTTTCTCTTTTTGAACAAGGCATCTCCATTCCCCATGTGAATTTTTAATTCACATTTAGTCCCCCAATGCATTTAAACGAATTTTAAATTCCTTCTCTCATCCCCACGAGGATATTTGAGGAATTTTTAATTCCCCACATGTCCTCTCACCCACATGGGGACAAGTACCTCCTTTATGAGGAGATCTTGTCGCAATCCCAAGGTACTATGAACCCTCTCCATGTCATGTACTATCCTTCCACCTCATGTACACATCACCCCTTTTAAGCCATATCACTTGCCACATGTCAAGATGTGAAGGCTTGTGAGTTCTCAAATCACCTTAGCCCTACATCTTGATCTTGGTGGCTCAATCTTGACCGTCCATTTCCCTAGAGATTTCCAAAATATCTATAAATACCCCCTTTTTTCTCTCATTTGGGGGGAGATCATGCATTGTAGCCAAACTCTTGCAAAATTTTCCTATAATCCATACTTAGCCATTCTCATGCTTGCACCCACTTGCATCCATCTTCATACCATCATCTAGCTTGCATCTCTTGCCATCCAAGGAGCATACAACACCGAAGATCGAAGGGCCAATCAAAGAATCGATTCGACACAAGGTAAAAGGTTTCATTTGTTGTTTTTATTTTGTGTTGAATCCAACTAGGCTAATCTTGAGGTGTAGGTTGTTTTAGTGTTATTTTGCATTACTTTGTTTGCTGCTCGTTTTCTAGCACATAGATTTGACCTACCATAGGTGCAAACTTCATGATTCATCACACTCATATTTCACATGTGGATTGTGCCAAGAAGCCATCGAGCAAGTCAAATAAACAGCGAGGCAGCCAAGCACGCCACTTCCTACCGTTACTTCAAGCGTTGAACGTGAGAATCAAGAGCTAGAGCCAAGTGACAACTCAGCTGAAGGCGAGCCTCAAGAGGATGTTGGGACAACAATAGAAGGACATGAATATAGTCTCGAGCCTCCAAGTGATGAAGTAGATCAAATAGGGATGTTGTCCACCTGTCATCAAGAAGTTCTTCCTCTTGAAGAGCATTTGTGCACCATGGATGATAGGCTTTACGACGAGTCCTTGGAAGGAAATTGTGTAGTGGATTTTGATCCCCTTGATGAGGTACCATCAATTGACGACTTCTTTCCATTGGGAGTTGTACTGCAAAGGTATGCTCATGCCAAGGAAGAGTACATTCCAGAAGATAGTAGAGATGAAGACATACTCCTTGAGCCTCTGAGTGGTGATGCACCAGAGTTTCTAGATTGGGAGAGGGGTTCCTTCTCCATCTATAGCAATAGTGAAAAAGGGGAAACAAGTGAACGCCACAAGGAGATGCATGAATTACAAGAAGAAGAAGATAAAGGCGGGGGTGTTTTGATGGCTACCAACAAGTATGACTGATCCAAGTGGATCCAAAATACCTAAAAAATTTCACAGTCTCAAAATTCATCCAAAGAAGCATTAATGCATAGAGCTTGCTGATACGATTCTGACACAACTTTAATGGGCTCAAAAGGAGTTTGTATGCAGAAGTTATGCTCAGTCAAAGGTTCAGTCAAACAAGGGAATCAAGGGTTCAAAAAGGAAAAAAATTGATTGTCTCAAAATGAAGCCAAGTCGTAGTGCTCGTCATGCTGATTTCGGAACTATATTCGGTTTCAAAAATGGAGCTCGTATGTGAAAGTTACAGCTAGTCAAAGGTTGGTCAAAATTTTGACTTTGATGACATCAACAAACTGATGTGGCAGGAGTGGTGAGTTGGCACAAACATGGTGGAAAAAGGAATATGTATTAAACCATATTGTTAAAAGAAAACACGTATGGTTTAAAAATTAAAAGATTTTTATGATTTCAACGAAGATTTGGTGGGATTTTATCCCTTAAAATCCTCTTCCCTTACCCATAAAACAAGGAGAGGAAAAAAAGCCCGTAAACTCATTTCAATAATTAACCCCTTTAAGCTCAAATTATAATATTTTAAGGGGCTTAAATAAGAATTAAAATAATTCATAAAGATTATTAAAGGAATAAATCCCGAAAGGATTAAAGGCTTGAATTATAAGCCATTCATTTAAAAGGGATTTTATTATTTGTAAGTCCAAAATTATAACGACCCATAGTTAAAGGGGTTGATTTTTTAATTGTATGCCTTAGAATTATAAAAGTCAAAGGAGGATTTATTTTTGAAAGATTAATTTGTTATACTAATGGGATATTAGTGATTTTTATTGTAAAAGGGGGAAATGGTTGGAATTTTTACTTGTATACGGGAGATATGCAATATTTGCAAAATAATATGGTTAAAACCATATTAGCAAATAAATGCGTATATAAAGGGGTAATTTTTGTAAAGGGATTGGAAATTATTGAGTGGAGAATTTTGTACGAGAATTTTCTTGGAGAGAATTGTAACAGGGAGAATTATTCAAGTTCATTTTGGGAGAAATAATTCTTTGGAGGAGAATTTACAAGGTGTTTTTGTACACCAAAAATTTTAAAAGAGTGAGAGATTATGGAGAGATTATTGCAGGTTCTTGGAGCTTGGGTATTGTAACAAAGCATAATTTTGCTTGGCGATATCAATAAAGCTGACCCAACATTGAGAAGCGGACCCAGAGACGTAGTCCACATTGGACGAACTCCGTTATCAATCTACGCGTTGTGATCCTTCTATTTCTTTCTCATTCTTCTCTCTTCTGTCTCAATTTTCTCTCTAGTTTAAATTCAATATTTGAATTTCTAATTACTTATTTTGTAATTTCAATGGTTAAAAAGCATAATCACGCAATTCTATATTAGATCGAGAAATTACTGTAATTAGATTTAATTTACAAGTTAATTTTGTAAACTCTAATTACGGATCAATGATGAACCTGACCAACTATAGGAGGCAACTAGGAGTCCTGCCGCATTAACCATTGTTGATCCTCTTTCGCATTCAGATGGCTGGAATAGGACCAATTCGTACATGTCATCATCCCACAACATTGAAAACCACATAAATAAGGTCAACACTTGGGAAAGGAAATGGGATAGTGTGTTGCCTTTTGAAGATATCAATCAAGTGGACACTAGGTTTGCAAAATATCAACGAGATGAAGTCTATCTTCTCAAGGAATAGCCGATAGGGATTGCCAATCCCACATGAAGATTTAAAGACGTGCTTGCTGCCCCATTCTTCCAGCCTTATGCAAGCCTAATGCATAAAGTGTTGCACCATCTGGTGCCTCCATCTGAGGCTACCGATGCAACAATCGATGATGCAATGCTCACTCTCGACTGTCAGGCGCTACCACCTTCGCAGGACAACATCTAGGTTCTATCTTTCCTTTCTCCTGTGAATTCTTACAATTGCATTTATTATTTTGATTATGGGAATGAAGGGATACGAACTTGTTTATGGATCAACCACAAATTCAATGAATCACCTCAATTGCTGATTTTCCTTGACCATACAATTAAATTTGAATGTTGCAATAATAAACTTCCTTTTTTTGAATATAAGGATAAATTTGCATGGTTAATAACTATAACGATCACCTGTTTTCTTGTGCATGCACTACGAAATCTAATGAGCGTTAAGGTCAGCTTGCCCAGCCTAAACATGGTGCTTTGTAAATACCTTTATACATAGTTAGTTTTGAGTAGTGTAGTTTTCTGTACATATCTCGCTTTCCTGCTTTCATTTGGTTGTTGGTTTGATGTGGGTTGTTTGCTTTAGTTTAGTTTCCCTTCCACTTGCTTCAACTTTCCTGCTTTGGTTAGTTTAGGTTATTCACTTTCCGTTCACTTTACTTCATTTTTTTGTTGCTGCTTGGCTTGGGGTCCCTCGGCTTTTAGTTGGGCACATCTGTGCGCACAACAACCATACTTATCACCTGGTGTTGTTCTACGTATTTCTTTGTTAAACTCTACTCAAGTTTTCAAAGTGGATGGTGAGGGTCTTCTATTAGTGTCAAGCGATCTGGATGTTTGATTCAAATAGGATAAGTCATTGGTTGGTCCAATTCTGAAGTATTCTAAAATCTTATATCCTTTACACACTTTAAGAATCTGGAGGTCATTGTAGGTCCTTTGTGAAGTCGAGTTAAGTGAAAAATCTAAAAAAATTCTTTAGCGCCACTGTGATTCTTAGCCCTGAGTGCGAGCTTCATTGCTTGCAGGTTGAAATAAAAGAATTGAAAAGAGAAAATTGAAAGAAAAGAAATAAAGCAAATATTGAAAATATAAAAAAAGAGAAATTCAACCTTTTAGGGGGATCCGAGCAACTCTACTGAGGCTATGGACACCCTGCTGACAGTAGAGCAATGTTCAGGAGGGTCATACAACCTCGTTGGGGCTATGAATGCTTGACTGGTAGCGAGGCAATGTCACATATGCTTTTGGAGTTAGAATAAACCACATAACTTAACTAGATAGAGTTCATGTTCCTGCAACAACTGAAGGATGGGAATTAATGCATATGCACACACTTAGATTTTTAGCGTACTGAAGGTTGGGTAACTAGTGGTTTTGATCCTTTGGTTGAGCATCTAGTTTCTCTGCTCTAGCGTGAAGATCAGAACCAAAGATTCTGGGTTCGTGATTCCAGTTTGTCATCAAAATGCTCTGGAGCATTTCCCTAGTGAGTCGCCATTTGTTGTGCATGTTTTGCACACACGCCCCACCGAGAGCAGGGACCCCCCTCTTTTGATTGGGTTAGGTCATTTTTACCTCGTCTCATTTTGCGCACCCTAGTTTCCAAACCTGAGTCGACCATGCGCCTTAAAATGACCAATTACATGTCCCAATTCACCCAGTTGAGTTTCACCAAGTCATTTTCCCTTGCGGGCTAGCTCCTGCAATCTTCCGTTCACTCTTCGCTTGGCATTGGTTGACCCTTGTGGGCCTGCATTCGCGAGTTTCCCTCTACTATTTTCTACCGCGCTCCGCCATTCACCTACAGCTAGGTCCTGACATCTGCCCGACACACGGACCCGCACCCATGTTTGCATTACGTCCATCACACTCTGCGGACCCGCTCTTGTGGGTCGCCCTGGGTGGGACTTCATTCTCTTTTCGTTGTTTTCACAGCGGTTGACCTTTTACATTCACCAGTGTGGTGGGCTCTGCAATTGGCCCTTCCTTTTTTGCCATGGTCACAGAACAACCGACCTATTGCTTCAAAATGCCTAAGTCCAAGCATTGGCAAGTCTTCGCACACAATTTGCCCTGCTTGACCTTTGTCGCCTAATGGTCAGGGTCTATTAAGTCCACGCTCACTGGCGGGTCCGCCCTTGTAGGTTGTCATTCATGGGAGGTCGTCACCCCAACGTCATTCTCAATGGAAAACCTTCACTTCCTCCCCGACTTGTGGGCCCATGACCCATCAACGTCGTTTTCCTTACCGCGGGCCTTGGCTAGTCTTTTGTCATTCCTTCAACAACATTCTTTGAACGTTCGCCTAGGTTGTCGTCTACGAACATGACTCTATATATCATTCTCGCAACGACTCTCCACAAGGGACCCCCCTTACCTGTCTACCTCACTCTCCGGTAAATCAATGACAACATTTGCATATCAACCACCTGCGTATCGTTGCCCGTGTGAAGGCCATTGTATGGGCTTCCCTCTGTCATTTTTCGTTTCTTTACAGCTTGCTCCATGCTGTCTCCCCATCCCTTGGGCCTCCGTCTTTACGATGACGTTTCTTTGGCAGCCATCACATGTCATCTTTGCGCCTTCAGCTTCCCACATCTATTTCAACACTGGCATCCTCGGGCCACCCCATTTAAGGCATAGTGAAATTCTAAGATAACGATTGTTATTGGAAAGGTTGGCACTAAAGAACTTTACATTTTATGAATGGTGACTTTTAAAATTGGCGTCAGTAGCTAGCATTCATGCGGGCCCGCATTAGTGGGTCTCTCCTTACCTCCTGCTGTTTTCTTGGCGGCACCCCCACTGTGTCATCCGCATTCCCTTGCCCGCATTATGGTGGTTGGACATCATTCACGTGGATCCTGCTATTCCCCTAGATGCTGCCCTCTCAGCCATCCATAATGACTTTTAATTTCCACCATCTCAAAATCTTGCGATAATAAAGTATGCAAGTAATACCCTGACGACTCAAGGTGAAGAGTAACTCCCTTGCGAGATTCATGGCAAACCAAATGGTGAGTAATCTTTGAACGATTAAGGCCACCCATTGATAAGATCACCCTGATATGAAGAATGCTTATATGCCTGCTAGTGAAATCTCTTACATAAGGCATCTCTTCTTCCCTCGCCATCCTTTGCGGTATTCAATAAAAGGCCAATACTAATATCTCAACTTCTATTTGTCCTTGGGCCAAGACTAGGCAATAAATAGAATCGATGAAGTTGGAAAGAAAATGTGGGTGGAATCATGCTATAATCCCCAGTGATTGGAGGTATTGATATTCTGATATCATGTCAAAAGGCGATGTATAAGGTGAAGTTTGTTTGAGTGGGTGCCATCATGCGGGCTGCCACTTGGCCCATGTCATCTTTCATGAACATTCTGTGGCGGTACCTCACCTTCTTTGACCTGACGATGACAATTGATGTGAGTTTCACACTATGTAACGTCATCCTCTCCTTAGTGGTAGTCGTCCCCTTGTCCAAGGTCAACTATTCATTGAGAACGTTTCAAAGACCTGAATCAAGGGAAGTATTGCAAACTAGATAAGCTCTGAGCCTCTTATAGTTCATTGACCAGGCTGATGGCAACAATATTAAACAATGAACGCACTTCCTGGACCACGATTAATGAAAACCTTAATGGATGACTTCCATTACAAAACAAAACAGACTAAGCTTGCAAATGACATAACATCGTTTTGTTGATTGTAGGACACTTAGTGATGATCTGCAAACCTCCCCCTATGATGGCTCTTGAACGTGTGTCATGATTAAAGAAGGTGAGGGGGCTCGACTTGGCTAAGAAATAAGGATTCCTCGTAATAATGAACATCATGGCTGAGGGATACTTATTAAAATCTCAAACAAATTACTTATGCAGAGAAATGAATGAGCATAGAATTGATATTGGTAAGAGTGATCAACGTACTACCTCCTTAGATTGAGTTTCAAATGGTAGTCATTGGGCAGCTCAAATCCTGCATTGTCTTAGGTTGTCCGCCCTCCCTCGGCCACGGTGACGTTTCCACCTTAGCCTCTCGCACTTCTGTGCCCATAGCTTTGGACGAAGGTCTTTGATGCAGGTTCCACTTGGGCGGGGATCATTAGTTTATTCACCATTCTCACGGTGTCCCTCACCCGAGATCTTCCCATAACCCTTCACCCACACATCTCTCTCATGGGATGCTCTGCTCAATTCATGTACACATGACTATTTCGATTAAATGGGACAATCGGGGAGGTCTCTATGAGGGAGGGTCGACTGATTTTAAGTTGAGAGGCTTGCAATAAACACTCACATCTAGTGCAAGGTAGTGCATCATGCGAAGGACATAATGCGGCCTTCCCCCATGCGGGATCCGCATCTCAAAATGTTGCTGACACCTCTGTTGTTATTCATAGCTTCTCCACCAAGTCTCCCCAAATTCACCAACCCACGACCCCCTTGGCGGAAGCTCCACTTGCAGACCCCGCACTATTCACGAGCGTCCCCTATGCCTTGTTTCTTCAATGACGGTGGCATTTATTTTTTTTGTTCTGTCTCTAACTTCTTAAATGATGTTCTCCACTGCAATGCATTGGGGATGGCTTGCCACTAAGAGGGATTTATGCTTGGATCTTCTACTCATGGTTAAACAAGTGATGCAACATTAAAATGGTGACGAGGCCCTTTTGCACTCAATACTAATCAACAAGGCACATCATTATCACTGAACTTACCAACCTTTTGAAGTGGTAATTTCATGGAGACTAGTGACACTAAGAAACCCACATCGTCTTAAGGGATATCAGATCAATTACTAGCTGGTGGTGGGTAAAGGGTCAATGATATTGATTACTACAAAGACCGTGATTGCGGCTCCAGGCGGGGCCATTACCTTTGGAAGGTGAATATGAGCATGCGGGTGCTTGAGAACGGGGCTCCATGTGCTCTCTGCCATTTGGGGATGAAATACTAGTCACGGCCTCCGAGGCACTGTCACCTGCATCGTTAGTCCCGTAGAAGCTATCTTGGTGGGTTCTGATGCTCGCTTTACCGATTGGGCAATAACTTCCTTGCTATATATTGAGCCCAAAAGCAGCATTCACACTCGACTCCCCTCACATCCTTGTCCACATTCTCTCGAAAGAAATTTACCATGCGAAGCCCGTGATGGCCATGGTCGTTCCTCTTGCATCGCATAGAATTTGAAGCCTTAATTTAATGGGTAGGTTGGGGGTCGCTCGACTCATCCCTAAATCATTCATCGAGATGCATTTGTAGCAGATGATACGCTGTGATTTAATAAATCAAAATTCAAGATTTTGAGCATATGAACAACATCAAAGCGGGTATTGTGTGGATTCTGATAAAGGTGGTATCGAATACATGGTTGAGAAGTTACACATTGAGTTACGGGGAAGATGAAATCTGTCCCAGGAATGTATGTGATGCCCGGTAGCGTGTAAATGAAGGACTGATCCTATTGATGGGGAATTTTCTAAAGCAAAACAACCATGGATGACCTGCAAGAATCCTGGGAATGTGAGGGAAAATCCAAATGGAATTAAAATGTTGATCATGCTTGAGTGATGAGGGAAATCCCTAATATTCCTTTTAATGCTATCATTGCTTACCATTGGTGGCTTAGAGAGTATGAAGCGATGGAATATCTAAATTGCAATTAGACAATCATTTAAGATGAACACATGAATGTCAACTGGCCATATTCAAAGGAGGTTTCATATTGTTATTTGAGGGGATCTAATTTAATCTACTATTTTGTGCAAGAATAGAGATCTTTGAGGGGAGTTTACCACAGGAGGAAGCTGCACATGGAGTTTTCCAAAAAGTCTACCAATAGAAGAATGTACGTTTGAACAATGGTCAACTCACAAAATGAGCTGCCAAGCAAGTGGCTACACAATCAAAGAAAGTCAATAACTAAGAGGATAGATGGTTGCCTGTTAAGGTCTGAAGCAAGGGGGAGCTATTTTTCCTTCCCAAACGATCATGATCCATTAGGGGGGATGTCTCCTCAAATCATCTAATTCATTCAATGATGATGCAAATTTTCAAACAAGGTGTACTTGATTGATTGAAGAATGTTGCAAATCCATCAAGGGAAGGGGGCAACCTTCAGATAGTTTCTGCTATAGTGAAAAGGGCAATCTACAAGAGGACAAAATGCTATAGCATTTGGGCACTACAAGACAAAATAGGAATGGGACAAATGATGTATTTTAAATTGTTGGATAATGGGTGGGTAGGTGAAACCCTAATGTAATCAAATCTGAGCCACTCATTGTAAATCAATCCTAGCCATTCATTTGGGTTTTAGAAAACTATAAATATGGGTCTCCCTCTCATTTGTAAATGTTTGGAGAACCGGTGTAAAGGCATTCTACAACAATAGAGAGAAGCATTGCATGAATTTGGGTGTTTATTTTAAGTTTGTGCATTATGCATGCATGGTTCAAATCCCATATTAATTTAGTTGTCAGTTTCTTGAATGGAAGTGATGATGGTGTTTGTTGTTATTGTATTTGATGAATTTCTAGCTCATGCTTTTTGTGGTTTGTTGATGATGAATCACTTTGTAAAGCTAGTCTGAGCTTCCTTACTTCATTGTTGCAGCTTAGTTCAATTACATGTTCATGATGTGTGTATGTAAGATGAAAATCTACAGTCCTTAAAAGATTGTACTGGTTTTGTGTAATTGTACGATCCTCTTGGCCAAACAAAACCCAGTTTAGGGAGTTTTTCTACTGTAGAAACCTCCATGATCATTGTTCATTCGTAGTTTCATGTCTAGGAACTTCCTCTCTTCCCTGCCCTTTTTCTTTTTTTAATAAATAACCAATGCTAAGGTTCATTGCACATTGTAAATCCAAATCTAAAGTTGAAATAGGAGTTCAAGACTATTGTTTGAACCTTCAACAACTAAACAATCATTTCCTCATCTTAAGAACTCCATTTGCAGACCCAACTTCCCACGGTTTGTAACTCATCTGTAAGTCTGCCTTGTGATTCCAACAAATCACATGAATCAACTGAGGTATTCCAAGCACCATCAAGACCTGACATTAGAGACATTGGGATAGTGTTTTTCAATTTGATTGTGGAAGATTGTCTTTCAAGAGAGGTGATGCACCTACGCATTACCTGTGTTGAGAAAGTGCTAAAACACCCATCAACAGTTATGAAGATAAATTAGATGAATTTCCAAATCACCTTAAAAAGGAGATACAAAAATAACTAACAACGATTGAACTTCAAGAGGCTAAATTAAAAAGAATCACATGATTCTTAGTAGGATGAATGGGTATATACCCTCAAATATATCAAATTTTGGCATGAGATATTAGGATGTTGAAACAGACATTGCTAGAAAGTATACTTGAACACACAATATGCTATAGAGAAGAATTTGAACAAAAATAATAGGTGTTGTATCACCTTGAACAACAAAATCAACAGCTTCTTGCAAAGCTAGAATTATAAGAAGCTCAACTTGTCACCCCTTAAAAATTCAATTATCCTCTTAGTGATTAGAGAAGAATAAATTCTTTACAAGGGAGATTGTTTTGAGCACTATGAAGATGAATGTGATTAGTATGACGCACCTGCTTCTAATTCCATGGAAGGAGAAAATGAGTGTAGTTGTTATGATTCAACTAATGTAAGCTTTTAATTTGAACATAGTGCTAATATTGACTAGTATGAGTTTCCCACTCACAATGTTGAACATCCATGGGTACTCATGTAATTACCAACCTATAAGTCCAAACCACCATTTGAAGACATGATAGCCCATGTCAATGTAATAATGGTGAAATTTTAAAATGAGTATAAACCAACAATGAAATAAGTGCATGCATGATGCAATATTAATTTTGCTAGATTAGATGAAAAATCCATGTACAATAGTGAGAAGAAACAAAGGAAAGTGAATAAAATGAGGAATAATAGTGCTAAAAAGTGATAAAGAGAAATAAAATTCTAGTACAATAATGAGTAGTAAAAAAGAAAGAGGTGTCAAAATCTCGTGACCATGAAGTTCTAGAGGGAGAAAATCTAAATGAAGAGGCACAATCAGTTCAATCTTAGCCACTAGAAGAATGTGTGGGAAATGACATGAAAAAGGAACCAAGTAATCCTTCTTGTAGTCAAGTCATGGTGCAAATGACTTGATCTTCCCACATGATCAAATTGCCATATCATGCGAAGAGGCCAACCTACAAAGGGAAGAGAGATGCATGCACATTAAAGAGAACAACTACAACACCACAAATGAAATTCCATTAATTGATGTTGTTATGGATTTTTTCTTGGGATATTATATTGAAGAAGATCAAACAATTACTAATTTCCTCCTTTTCCTTTCTCTAGTTAAGGATGTGAATGAATAATTAGTCACTTAGAGAAAGAAAACAATTGATGCATGTGTACAAGTCAAGGAAGCTCTTCAAGATGCATAAGCCTTGGTAGGGTAAAACAATCATGAACCTTTCCAACTTTTCCCTTCTACCACATCTTATACCATGTAGCGTAGGAAATTACATACCCTTTACAATTTCACACTTTGTTTGGGTCCCTTAATTAATTGGACTTAATTAAGCTTATAATTACCTAAATTATGCATTCCAAAGCCTTATTTTTCTCATTTTCTAAAAAGGAAACCAACATTTAATTAATGCAATTAATAATTAAATCACATTGGAGAATGAGTGTCCTAGAATTATGGGCTAGGACCCATTCACCCAAGGGTGAACAGGCTCCCTTTAAGTGCCATGACCCATTTTTAAATATGTTTTTGGTGGTATTTGTAAGAGTTGTTGATGAACTCGAGCACCCAAGATCACCTGCAAAGCCAAGATAACCTTCCACACGAGAGCAGCAAGAGATAAAATGCAGGAATATAGTGCAATAACAAAATGATGTTATTATCACACACTAAATGATACAATATGCCTCAACTCTCCCTTGAATTGATTGAGTTAATATGAACTCATCTGGACTAGATTTGAACTAGATAGGAGCTAGATAGGAAGGAGAGGTGAGTGCATAATATATAGCAGAATATGGGCAAATAATTCCAAGAGAGGTAATAACTCCCAAATAACCAAATTAGGTGGGAGTTATGCCTACTTGGGAAATGACAAATAGGTGGCATAACCTACCCAGAAAGAGACAAATGAGTGGTTTTGTGAGGTGGCATATAAGGCCAAAAGAGGGTGTGAAACTCAACCACCCAAGTGTGAGTGGGAGCAACACATGTAATCAATGGATTACGCCACGTGTCCTCACATGAACCGCATCTCCTATAACCTAAGGTATGCTTAATAATGTGTAGGAAAAATAATATTAAAAAACCTACACTAACACCCCCCCTTAAGCATAGCTTAGGTGGGTGAGAAGAAACAAAGATGCAAATATGGGTCCCAACTACTAGGCCATGTTAGGTACCCATGAACAATGATGAAACCTCTCAAAACATGAGAAAGAGAAAACTTGTAGGACAAAACTCTCCCCCAAGAGAGAAGAAGAGAGACCATATAGTCCCCCAATGTAGAATCTCCTGCATTGTTGGTGAATGCTCGACACAAGAAGTTGAAGATGATCCAAGATCGTTGAACACTATTTCTCCCCTTAGGAAGAAAGAAAACCAATGATGTATGCAAGATATCTTCCCATCCCTGAAAGGAATATGAAGGAAGAATGTATGATGTCTCTGAATTTTGTTCAGGTGTCCCCATGTCGATGCTGAAAGTTGTCACCATCAAATCAAGTGTTCTAGGCCACACTGTAGAAGATGACAATCCAGAACCTAGTGGAGATGGATGTAGAACAAAATCTAAAGAAAAAGATATCTCCTCTGAAGACAAGTGTGCCTCCTCCAAATGCTACTCAAAAGTATCCACAATCATGCCAAACTGTGATGAATGATCATGTGGGGAATGAACAAGAGGATACAAAGACTCCTCCACAACAACTAAAGAAGAATCAACTTCATCAAAGAGAAGATGAATGCCATGAATAGTGTCTCCCAAGTCCGAAACATGAGACTCCATAAATAAACCTGCAATGTCTGTCAAGTAGTCATCTAAAGTAGCTATATTTGGAAGACAATGTGTATCCTGCTGCATTGAATCACAAGAAGCCATGAATGTAGCAACACAAGTATCTTCATATGCAACAATAGATGAGGATGTGATTTCAATAGGAGGAGGAGAAGCAATAAGATAAGTCTCTTTTTCAACTAGACATTCAAGACATTTATTATCCTCAAGCTCCTCTAAAGTATCATCATCATAGGGTATATTATCAACATCATCAAGGGGAATTAAACAATCTGCAACAAGATCATCTGGGAATGGAGAGATATGATGGTCTCCAAAAATCTCCCAAATCTTGGTCCAAAGTGTGTGTGGGCACTCAATATGAGAGATCTCCACATAAATATCAACACCAATATATGTACCAATTAATCCTATAATGTGATCATTATTATTACCCCAAATTGATTGCTTCCAAGGTGTGTCTGGTTCAGGTATGAGCCCATAAAGGTATGGCAAGAGCTTAAGCCACTTGAGATGTGTCAGGATTCTAGTCTTCCAAGACTCATAATTATCTTTATTCAACATTACCACAGAAGGATGAATAGAAAAACCCATGATACCTCCTCAAATGGTCAACACAAAAGAATCAAATACAAGATTACCCCCCCAAATTCACTTAATCATGACCCCCCTAGAACAATATAATGGTGGTACTTTATAATTAGTGCATTTATAATTCTGGAGTTATTTTCCAGAGTTTTACAATGTCCAAAATTGGACCCAAATACTGAAAGTATAAAATAATCTCAAAATAGGAACCTCAAAATAGCACCAATGTGTAGTGCTCAGAAAAATATCAACTTTCAAAAAAAGAATCACCTCGATCCGAGGTCATATGTGAAATTTATAGCCGTTTGAAGTTCCAAAAATGAGAGTTGTCCTTCAGATCTACTGATAAAACTGATTTTCTGGAAAATCCGGATCACTTGAGAAAAAATGGATCACACCACTGCAAATTCTATGAAATTCTAACCCAAATAAAAAAAAATTGCTCTGAAAAAAGAGCTCGTATGACTAAATTATGGCCCTCCAAAGATTGACTGCAAAATCAAAAATGCAATTGGAGAGGGGGTCTGCTGAAATGTTCTGATTTAATTTCTGAAAAATATACAACCTATACACAGAAACTAGCAATGACCTAGATGGTTTTTTTCTACTACGAACAAAACCCAGATGGCGGATTTTCTTTAAAATATACAGAAAATATGGATCTAGTGTAAAAAAAATGCCTTTAGCACCATAAAACGACCCCAACAACCAAAAAACAGCATGAAAAGGTAGAATCAACTACATAAGACAAGAAAAGGCATGCTGCAATCTGCAATACTGATTAAAACACTCACAAATCTCTCAAATTTGAGAAGAGGCTTGCAGATCTGATGCTCTGATACCATGTAAGAGCTGAGATATAGATCTGATACCATGTAAGAGTTGTTGATGAACTCGAGCACCCAAGATCACCTGCAAAGCCAAGATAAACCTTCCACACGAGAGCAACAAGAGATAAAATGCAGGAATATAGTGCAATAACAAAATGATGTTATTATCACACACTAAATGATACAATATGCCTCAACTCTCCCTTGAATTTGTTGAGTTAATATGAACTCATCTGAACTAGATTTGAACTAGATAGGAGCTAGATAGGAAGGAGAGGTGAGTGTAGAATATATAGCAGAATATGGGCAAATAATTCCAAGAGAGGTAATAACTCCCAAATAACCAAATTAGGTGGGAGTTATGCCTACTTGGGAAATGACAAATAGGTGGCATAACCTACTCAGAAAGAGACAAATGAGTGAATTTGTGAGGTGGCATATAAGGCCAAAAGAGGGTGTGAAACTCAACCACCCAAGTGTGAGTGGGAGCAACACATGTAATCGATGGATTACGCCACGTGTCCTCACATGAACCACATCTCCTATAACCTAAGGTATGCTTAATAATGTGTAGGAAAAATAATATTAAAAAACCTACACTAACAGTATTTTAACTATTCAAATTTCATATGCAATTGTCAGCTTTTGGAATCTAATTTTTGAGAAATTAGATAAACACCTATAAATACATAGTAATTTTATCAATTCAAATCAAACAACACACTTTATGAGATTAATTTAAGAGAAAATACTATTTTCAAGAGCATTCAAGAGTAGATTTATTAGTCATTCGATGCAACAAATCAAGATCCTAATCATCACGTCAAATTTCATGTGCATTCATGTCATCTTGTGAAGGCTACTATGCATTGTTGATCCTAAAGCATCCCATAATTTTCAAGTGTCCAATCAATCAAGCAAAGCAAGATCAATCCTTGGAGTGATGTGTTTGACTTCTATCCTCTAAGGGTAGCCATTAAGGGTTTGGTGAGTTGTAACAAGCTTTGTTCATTCATCAATTCCTTCATTTTGTCATTATTTCATTATCAAGGTTTAATTACCAAACTTGGGTTTTGACCAAGGCAAACCCCCATTCACATAAAAAATAAAAAATAAAAAATTATTCTCTCTTTGTATGTGCAGATTTACACATGAAGAAGGACTGAAAGTTGATCAAAGGAGAAATTTTGCAAAGTTGTCAAAGTTGTCAACATTGTTGTCAAGTCATGAAAACTCAAGTACAAATTTTATTTCTGGCTTTCCAAAAATCAAGGACTATAAAAATGGATTTTGGAGCCCTAATCAAGGACCCATTCACCTAGGGGTGAACTGGTCCTGCTACAGGCCCTAGAACCCAACTTTTATCAAAGGTGCACACTATCAGATCCTTCTCATATCTACCTGCAAATTGTCATTTTTTCTTTCTATTATCATATAATTATACATTTCAAGTGTTAGGTCATCTAATTAATTTAGTTTTTGCACTTTAAATCATTCCAAAACATTGCAAATCAGTCATTTATGTCATAAGAAAACACCAAATCCCAAAATAGGGTTGACTCACCTCAAGGTTGAAAGTAAATCATATACCTTTGAGATCTCTTTTTCTAATGAAATTAAGAGAAGTGTAAGTTTATTTGAACCTATAGATCACACACATTCCATATTGGTGAACACACTTACTACCTCCTTCCTTTTTCCATATATCATTTTAGTGAACCCAACATTGTAAATCATAAATTTTGATTTGGAAGTCTCTAAAACCCTAGATCTAGGATTTGCATTAGTTTTTTTTCATCTCATTTATGGTTTCAAAATTATATTTTGAATCATTTAAATTCACAAAAAATTCAAAAATATTGTATGCATTCTACATATTAGTTGCATTAGGGGTGTCTTTTAGTCATTTACATCAGAAAATTCAATCAAAATTGCATCTCAAAAAGTTGTCATTTTGTTTGCTTTTTGCCATCAAATTGCATGTGAATTTAATCATCAAATTTTGGAAATTTGTAACTAAAAGAATCTATTTAAAACTTGAAACAAATAATTTAAACATTAACTCAAAAAATCATATTTTAATTTTTCAAAACCCTATACAAAGACCCATTCGCCCTTGGGAAAAATTGTCCTTGTACAAGTGTCTTTTTAAATTTTTGGGAATAAAATTATCTCTATCTGCTTTATTTCTTGTTGTTTGTAGATCTTAGTTGTAGTTTCAAAAGTTACATTTTTCTGTAGTTGTTTGCTTTTAAGTCAATTGATCAAAACAAGTGCATTATTCAAAAGTAAAAATTGGCATTAAAAAGACATCATTTTCAGTTTTTCAGTAAATCTTATATGCTAGATCTGACTATCTTTATTTAGTGTTTTTTATCCATTTTTGGTACACTTTTGGTTAGGTGATACTTGTATGAGTATTACAACCTAGTGTCATATTGCCAATACTTCAATGAGACATAGTTCGAGACTCATGGTATCCCGCAATAGTACATTCACAATGAATCTTGGGTTTTCCAACTCTTTCACTCATAGTGTTGACACTATTCAACCCTTTTTGGACCATATCCTTGATGTCACATATCTCATGACCACCCTACCATCAACCACTTACACTGATGTTGAAACCTCGATTGCTCATGTCCCTCAAGAGAAGTTGAAACAAATAGAAAAATATTTAGAAAAACTTCAATATTTTGTGAGTACAGAGTAAATTGTTGGTATTATCGTTCCTATCAGAGATAACATGAGGAGAATTCTTGATAATAACTAAGGATTAGAGATTGTGTGTAACCTAGCTCATAATATTGATAATAACATTCCTACAATAGCTAGTTGTGTTAAATATTTGGGAAACCAAATTCCTCCCCCTACACCCATAACCTCTATTCCTACATATACCAATTCAACTGTCACTACAATAATGCAACCAACCAACAATATCACTCCAACTTTGGGCATTTCCACTGGAAATCCTCTTAGCTTTGTGGATTCAAACATCATACCTCCTAATCCCCCACCTCTCACAAACTTACAATTCACTTGTCCTCCCAACACATATACACCTCCACCATATTCCCCTCCATCTCAACACACAACCAATGATTCCGTCGTTAACCAACTTTTGCAAAATGTTTGATAATCGTCAACCTTCATAATATGTCAAAAGAAATCCATTATCCTTGGAGATATTGAGAGAACAAATTCTACAAAGCATAGAGATTCCTAGATTTGATAAATATGGTGGTAAAGGAGATCCTAGTAACCATCTCTCGCCATACACAACCTTATGTAGTGACTTCATTTTCGAAGACAAGCTCTTGGCTAAGCTTTTTCCTAGGTCCTTGAAAAATACAACTTTGGAATGGTTTTTCTCTTTACCAAATAACTCAATTCATTAATTCAATGAGCTTGTTGATTCCTTCATTAACCATTTTCCAAGTGCAAATTGGTCCCAATATGGCCTTACTTGATTTAATGAAATGCAAACAAAAGGATGATGAAAAGGTCACTAATTTCATAGCACGTTATCAATTGCTTTACTCACAAATCAACATTAAGCTTCTCGATGTTAACCTTCAAAGGATGTTCATTGATAATTTACAAAAAAATATTCAATTCAAGCTTGGGATGATGAAATTTCCCTCTTTTACACACTTATGCATGAATCTCCATGATTATTAGAACTCGCTTAACCAAAGTGTAGACAAAACCCCTTCAACCCATCCTAAAAAATCTAAAACTATGCATCATAAAAATTTTCAACCATTCAAGAAACCAAACAAGGGCTTTATACAAATAAATCCACCTCAAAAAAATCAACATGTTGAGTCTCAAGTGGCTTCCATAAAAACAACAAATGTATGCCAATTTCGGGATAAGAGTAGGGAATTCACAATGTTACTTGATACCCTCCATTCAATTATGCTGCAACTCTTGAGTACAAACCTAATTACCTTGCCTCCCATTAGACCTCTTGATACAACCAAGCTTGCACCTCCAAACCATAATCCAAATAACTTTTTCCATTATCATCGACAAATTTGACATGACACAAAAAGATGTATGTGTCTTAAACATATAGTGCAAGACCTCATTAATTCCAATCACATCCCGTTGGGTGGTGTTAACATATCAAGGAAACAAATTCATTGCCCCACCTAACCAAAAATTGTAAATCTTTACCAACCCAATGCCAAACCATTCCATCTCATTTGTAAAAGCTAGTGATAACAAGAATGATGTGATGAATATTGAAACAACACAATATATACTCGACGATGATAAGAGTGATAATGAGGAAGATCATAGTGCCATGATTGGATTCATTAGCATTCAACCTCGTAAGGGCCAAACCACTTTGAAACCTAACATTTCTTTTACTGATGATGATGCACTTAAACATTTTCCTAATGGTCCTCTCTACATTGTAGGTTGTATCAATAACATACCTGCACAAATAAATACTTATTGATCATGCATGTGCAGAGAATACAATCACCAAGGAATTCTTATTTGTGCAAGATATTTATAAAGATACTCATGACAAAAAAAAATCATGGATTAAAACACATAATGGTTTTTCTTGCCCTACAATAGGTTTGATCACTCTTCCATTAAAAGTTGGACCTAAAAAATTAGATGTGTCATTTTCCATCATTCCTTCATTAGACCGATTTCATGTGAAGCTAGGATACTCGTGGTTATGCTCCATGAATGTTGTCCCATTAGTTATTCATAAGTGCATAAAGTTTCCTATTGTGAATGAGATATTTACAGTTCATCATAGTAGGTTTCATCCCTTTTCTTCTCGTGGAAATTTTTCATTAGATTTATTTTAACCTAGACCTATGGAACCTATAAAACCTCGAGAAGACTTATTTTTCAAATCTTATAAAAAATTCAAGGCAAAGCATATAGCAAAATTATTTCTTAACAATATTGTTGAGTCCATGGTTATCCTCCTACCATTGATGAACCTATGATTGAACCACAAGCCCTTCCAAGTAACCAAGACAAATTTGTCGTAATTCCAAAACCTATATCCTACAAAAGACCAAGAGACAATAAGATGACCCCTTTTGTCCCTCCAAAGATAAAAAAAAGTTTATAAACCTAAAGAGACAACAATTTCCCAACCCCTTGCAGTTCCTGTAAGGAAAATTCAGATGCGGAAAACAATTCTCCTAACGTCAATACCTCAAGAAAGAATGTAGATACACTTTTAAAATTTACAATTACAATCCAATTAAGATGCACTAAGAAACAAACAACAGAAACAAAGTATTTGACAATCACACATGAACACCAGATATACGTGGGAAAACCCTTACGGGAGAAAAACCCACCACACCAAGAGAAATTACTTTGTATTACAGTAATGAAATTACATACAAATTCTAGACTTATCTTTCTGGTGTCATTATACAACAACATTCACCATTAACATTCTTGTACAAGAATCTTCACGTTATAGTCCACATAATTCATCCACTAATACAATCACTCAACAACTTGTCGATTCAACCAACTGATTATAAACTATAATCATAGAGTATATCCATGTCGAAATCTGTTTGTAGAAATTCCTCACAGAACCGTCACAACTGACTGTCTTCCAACTATTCCCATTCGGCTCCTCCTATTCGTCCACGAGACTCCACATAGGACGGTCTTACTCGGTCAACAGAATTCGCTCTGTGTTGGCATCTCGGTGAGACACTAACAATGTCTTGCCGATGCCTGATAACCTTCATATCGATGTCGCCAAGAGTCGCCGTAGTCGCCAAGTTGTTCTATCGAGCTCCATGAGTTACACCGAGTCACCAAGCAGTCGCCCAGACCTATCGTATTCGCCAGGAGATCATAGCGAGTCACCAAAGGTATACTGAAGACACAAGTCATATTGAGCTCCAAAGGATAGTCGACAAGACATAACAATATCACCAAGAGGTTTCTCCGAGACATAAAGGTTACCCCGAAGTGTTCACCCGTTGCCAAGACATTTCCCTTCATTGGGAGAACATACTGATCTCCATATGTTACCTCGAAGACTCCAACATAAAACAATGTCGGCGAGATATGTAGCTCTCGCTAAGAATTCTCACCGAGCTCTATGACTTACCTCAAAAGCTTCATCTGTCGCTAAGAGTTATACCGAAGATCCCACAAGATGTTCCTGTCGGTGAGACCTTCAACATTCGCTAAGACTTCTTAGCGAGAACCCTTAGCTATCCCGAAGCCCATGGTCGCCAAGAGTCTCCCTGAAATATGATTGAATGGCCTGTCGGCCAGAGGTCTCCTGAGTGCTATGAGGTCATAACAAATACACTATGTCACATCGATAGACTCCACAATGCAACCTTTCGGCAAGACATTTGCAAGGTCAGAACGACCTGTACAAACCAGAATGAATCAAGCTGCTAGTCGGCCAAACAATGAAGATGTCACACCGACTTGTCTCTAATGGAGATTTCAGCTTGTATAGTTTGAGGCACATATTTACAATAGTTCCCTATGTTCTTACCTTAAAAGAAGAAAAGAAACCAATGGTTGATAAGCCCAGTCCTACACTATTGTAACTTGTAAATCACAACAAAAGAAACTGAATTGCTAAAGAGTGTAGGTGTAGATATCGCTCTATCACTCATCAATTAGAAGAAAAAAAAAACAAATATCACCTACACCCATGGAAACAACTCAAGATAACATCCAACTTCCATCACAACAAGGCATTGAATTGAAATAAGATTCAAAAGGGATTATTATAAAACCTCTTATTGCGATTGATTTGGATGATGATGAAACTACTAAGATTGGTGAAGAAGTGCATAATGAGATGAATTTGTTATTTTCCTCTTCCATGAATTTAGATGGGGGCAACCGTAATGATCCTCTTAACGAGAGTGCATCACCATGTGTTGAACATGGAGATTTTCCTAATATGACACTTGTTGTTGCCCCTTTGACTACTTATTCGCCTTTCGTATATAATGAGCAAGATTGGGATGCAAACGACTTGCTTTAGGTTGGATCACATTTTTCATACTAGATTTGTTCTTTCCATGTTCTTTGTGATTGCATGCGCATAATATGACCCCCCATACTGTGTTGCTTGACATACCTTTATGTTTGTGAGTTTTCTTTGGATGACCCTTGCTACTCTGTTGGTGCAAGGATACAAAGAAAGTGAAATCTGTCTTGACATCCTTCTATTTGTATCTACATTCTTCTATCTGTTGTAAACATTGTCTTTGTCTTGTGTTTTCCTTTTGGGGACAATGCAAAGTGTTGAGACATTTAGATCTCCTCCATGTTGACCCAAAAAGAGTGTTTGTCTTCTATCTCTCTATGTGTCATTCCTCCTTTGTTCGTTGTTCCACGAGATATTTCAGGAATGGTGATGGTTCTAATCTCTATTCTATCACTATAGAAAAGACATGCGTTGACCCCAAATCTGTGGATCCCTTATGTGTTATCTTTGGATTACATGTGGGGGCACCCTCCTTTTTCATGATGTATCTTTATTTGGAAGCATATGTTTGGCATAGGGATTTCCAAATAAGCTCTCATCACCCTTTTAAACAATTGGCATATATCATTTCTCTCATAGCATGGTGTTTAGTAATTCATTATACATTGGCATTATTTTGACACTGACATTGACATTTAAATTTTTTGCTTCACTTTGTTCATAGAGGTTGAACTTAGTGTAGCATTGGCATAAAATCTCGATCATATTGTGGCACCTTATCAAAGTTATCATGGAGTATAAATTTTGGTATGCTTGAAGTATGGAAGGCCTGTAGACCTGGCATGACTTTTCCATATGCTGCCTTGTTGTGAGTTCACACCTTGTAGACCTAGTGTGTGTTTCTTAGCCTTTGGGGCTCACCTAGTGTATATCAAACTGTACTATCCCTTGTGAGCATATTTTATGGACAAACAATTGAGGCTTGATCCATCTCATTTGGACAAATAGTCAAGGCTTGATCGATTCTCTCTCTTTTCATTAGCTTTGACATTATATGCTTGTGTATCTTGTCTTATTGCACATATCTTACACATCTTGTGTGTTCCTTTGTCCTTCTATTGGTTTGCCATGGGATCTTGGATCCTAGGGGCTTGATCATCCTCTTTGATATTTTTCATCCTATCTCTCTAGCATTTTTACACTTGAACCTCTCTTGATGCATATTTGTCTACTTTAGTGTGATTCTGAGCGTAAGTTCATACTCTCACTAAAGTGGGGGCTAAATGTAGTGTAGGAAATTGTATACCCTTTACAATTTCACACTTTTTTTGGGTCCCTTGATTAATCGGACTAATTAAGCTTCTAATTACCTAAATTATGCATTTCAAAGCCTTATTTTGCTTGTTTTCCAAAAGGGAAACCAACATTTAATTAATGCAATTACTAATTAAATCACATTGGAGAATGAGTGTCTTGGACTTATGGGCCATGGCCCATTCACCCAAGGGCTAATGCTACCACTTCTACAATTTTACTAGGAGGAGGCTATGCTACCTCTGCATATTTGTAGCTTGATTTGTCCACCAACACCCTTGAGATAGTTTTGGGATTCTTTGTATATTTGGTCTTCACGAGCACCAATTGACCAAAATTGAAGTTATCAAGAGAGACGACTTGCTTCTTTCTCTTCGGTGTCTAAGAGGCCAAGTAAGGGGAAAGAGGAGAAGAACCTTCTCCAAGACTTGTTACCATAGTTTGATTTCATGGTATGGCACTTACAATAGTAGTAGTCACAAGTGGTGGGGTGTTGGTTAAAATTGTAGATGGAATTTCCATATTAGAAACATTATGTGAGGTTTCAACCATAAATTTATTCAACTTAGATTGAGTAGACACATCAAAAGCAGGAGAAGACAAACTTGGAAAAGAAGGTGAGGAGCCAAACACATTTTCAAAGTTATTCCTAGGACTCTAAAAAATAGACCTTGAAATTGGGGATGAATTAATAGATTGAACAAATATGGTAGGAGCAACAACAAAAATGGCAATAGAAGGAAAAGGCTCTTCAATTGAAACATCAGGAAGAGTAGGATTGGAAAATGTAGCAGTAATGGGAGAAAAATAAATAGGATATTCTTCCAAAGCAGACTCATGCGGAGATTCTTGTGCTTCTTCATCTAGACCATCATCTCCTTGTTCTTCATCTTGAGCTATTGCTTCTTCTTTGAGAGTAGATGGCCCTTCCGAATCCTTGCTCTTACCCCATTTTACTATGAAAATGAGCCTAGGCTTAGGGGTTTTACTAGTACTAGATACATCACCCTTATTCTTTGTTCTAATATTTGTATTTTTCTTAGCATGCCCTTTAGTTTCTTCTTCTTCAAACCTAGTATTAAAATACTTCAATTTAATTCCCCTCTCCTACAACCAAACATTAGTGTTAGTCAAAATCAGCTGGAAACTTTCCCTGATGGAGATCATTTCCTTTTTGGACCACTAGATGGGAGGAAGAGGAGTCTTAGCAATGCGATTTCCTTCATAAGAGGGATCAAGGATATCATCTTCATCCTCCATATCTTCTAGAATATCAACTAGATTCAAGTTCACAATCTGATCTAAGGTAAGCCGACAATAGTCAATCTTCCTTACGTCTTCATCTATCTTGCAATCTTCCCATATATCCTCCACTCTATGCACATGTGTATAGCTCTTCTTGAGCTTTTCCTTCATTCCTTTATAATTGAAGTCAGGTCTCCTTTTGTATGTTTCATTATGACCCATTGCATCTCTATTTCCATTGCCTTGGCTTTGGGAGATGTGGTAATAAAGTACTTGTTGATTGTGAGAGGGAAATTGAATCCAAGCTTGTGTGATTCAACCTACCTGCTATGAACTGCCATGATTTTCCTACACAACTCCATGAGTATGATCTTGTCACTCTGATACCTTGGAAGCATATATGGGTATCTGATGAAACACCCAACTCAGATTTATGTAAAGGAGGGGAATTGCAAGAACATACAACCAACCTTATTGACTACCACCCATGCTTTGTTTGACACTCTCCTCTTCTCAAGATCTCTGCCAAACATACACAAATATGTAGTGAAGAAGGCATCATTGACCCTCTTGAAATGTTGAATACTTTTCTTCAAGGTCAACTGTGAGAAATACTGGTAAACTGGAACATGCCTTTTGTCACCCTCTGATGTCAACCCTAGAAAATTCTACATTGATGTTGTAACATAAACTAAGTATGAAGTCATATAAAACTTCAATGAGGTGGAAACCTTTGTGAGTTGATCATGGATGGAATCACTAATTTATTTACTCCATAAAATCTATTGTTGCCTCTTCCTTATGACATGAATATACAAGTACATCCACTCTTGAAAAGTGGAAGAAGTGGGCAATCTGTTAATTCTATTGAGAAGGGTGATCAAGTCATTTACCTCCTCAATGAAATTACTTTGAGGAATGCTTTGGGCCATCTTGAGACATTTGGCCTCGGGTTCTTGAGCCACCTTGTATTGATTTCCCTCTTACACTTGTCTGGATTCTCATCATAATGAGCTTGTGCATGCTCGATGGTGAAATCAGTGTGTGTATCAATGGTTGGACATATGAAGATCTTATCAAATAATTCTCTGTCCAATCTTATGACTATATTCCCATATGCATCCTTGACACTTCTGGTTTTTTTTATCATAGTGAGTTGCTATTGCAAGTACGAACTCAGGATTATGTGTTGCTACTAGAAATGCAACCACCGATCAGATATTGCTTTCCACAACACATACCATGCCTACATCCAATAGTTGCTTCTTCATCCTTTCCAGAAACTCAGAAATATCAACATGTCCAATCTTGGTATCCTTGATCTCATCAATATTTGAAGCAACAGAGGTTGTTGGAAAAGCCCCTTGGTATTTGAGCTTCATGTTGTTCTTGCTTGGTGAATGATTAGACATTGATGGAGTAGTTGTAACCTTAGAACAATGGTGAGAAAATCAATCGAACCTGTTCAAGAATCCGAACACAAATGCTCTAAATAGCATGCATGAGTAGTTGTAGAAAGAAATTTCATGTTTTCCCAATGTTAGAGAAAAATTAGGATTTTATGCACTGGCGGAAAAAAACTAAGCTTCTACATGTGATTTGATAGTTCAGATGTAATGACACATAAATTCTACGTTTCTACATGGTGGAAGGACAAAATAATGTAAGGGTGGAGAAAAATCCCACACCTACACAGGTATAAAATCATCAAGTGCATATGTGGAGAAAAATATCGCTACTACATGTAATGTTTGATAAGTTTGAAAACCTGACCTGCACTTGGGGTAGTGCATTAGGTAAAGATGTATATTGGATGTAGTGTTATATCATGTCAATTGGGGTTTAAAACTCAACCTACATGAGTGAATTATCAAGAATGCTCTTGTAGAGAAAAACCCCACGCGAGCATACAAAATACGGTTTGGTTGATGTAAATTGAGTAGTGTAAAGTGGGCTTAAAATCCTAAAATGCATGTGAGTAATGGGCATTTTAGGTGTAGGTCGATGTTTAAACCCCAACCTGCACTTGGTAGTGCAATGATTCGTGGACATGTAACATGGGTTTTAAAACCTGAGATACATGTGGAAAAAGGTGACACAAGGGTGTAATGTGGAAAAAAACCCCAGCATACATTACTCAAGGAGCATGGTTTGAGTTTCATGCATACAATAAAGGTTTGGGTTTTGGTGTAGATCGGGGTTTTAATCTCAAAGTGCATAATGAGAGGTTATGTAACAAGGAGGTTGGGGTTTTAATCTCGCAACACCCTACTACAGAGTTATCGTGGGTCTCACAATGATGTGCAGGGTAATGACAATTCCATGGGGTTTAATCTAACTAAAAATGGATTATAAGCTGAAAAGAAACCAGAAAATGAAAATCCTATAGACTATAACCAATTATTAACAGTGATAACAACAAATGAAAACAAAGAATGATGCTAACCAAAACACCACAACCCTAACATATTTACATAAACAATGTGATGAAAGAAAAAACAAGAAAACATGGTAATTACATACCCGTAACCCTAATAAAAATAGTGAAGAGAACTGGTCAAATCCTTTGCAAGAGCGAGTACAAACTGCAGCAAGGAGCAATGGGAGAATAGGAGGTGCAAAAATCGACCAAGAAATATGAATGAATGGCTAAAATGAAGATTAAATTAAGTTAAAACAACTTAAAAATGTTCATTAAAAACAACATTAAATGACAGCCGTGTGAGAAACAGGGTGTAGTCACGCTACAAATCAACATGACTACTTGCCTCAGGAAAAACATGCTAGAGAATTGATTTTTAGTGCTAATTCATGTCTTTGAAAAAACACTAACTTTGAAATCAAAGGTTTTTGCAAATTTTCAATTTTTCAAAAAGCAAAAGACTTGATCACTTGAAATGACTTTTCGAGGGATCGGTCCATGCATGAGGGTGACTAAGATTTGCCTCATTTTACATGCTTATAGAACGTGAGCTACAAAATAGACAAGTTTCGTAGGGGTTATCCCACGAATTGAGCGCGTTGAATTTGAGGATAATAGGACTTTAGGAAAAAAAGAAAGATGCTAAAACAAGTCAATAACACAAATATAACACTGATCAAGAACTGATCAAGAAAAAGGAGAATGTTTCTACTTTCGCTAACTTTTGTCCAATCTCCTTATGTAACACTCTTTACAAAATCATTTCCAAATCAATGGCTAACATGCTAAAAGTGGTTCTCAGAACAATAATCTCAGAGGGGCAGATTGGTTTTATCCTAGATAGAGAGATTATGGAGGGCATCATCATTGCTAATGAGGTCATTTATTTGATATAGTCAAGCAGATAGAAAGATATGCTTCTTAATATGGACATCAATAAGGCATATGACAAGGCCAGTTGGCATTTCCTAATGAAGTTACTGGAAGCTTTTGGTTTTAGAAATGATTGGTTGGAATAGATCTATGGATGTGTATCAACAATAAGATACTCAATTTTAATTAACAGTACTCCACACAGCTTCTTTGGAGGCACCCATGGACTAATACAAGGTGATTCCTTGTCACCATTCCTTTTTGTAATAATAGTGGATGCATTAAGTAGAATGATTAAGGAAAACAAATTGGGTGGTTGTTGGAAGGGAATTCACATTGTGGATAATATGGAACAACTAACTCATCAACAATTTGCTAATGATACAATGCTATATGGGGAGGCCAACCTGAATGAAGCTAATTGTATCAAATCGATTTTGGACTTATACATTGAAAATTCAAGGCAAAAGATCAACTATGAAAAATCTACAATTCTTTTCTTTAACATGAATAAGAAATTACAACAAAGAATTTCAAATCATTTGGGTTTTGGTATCAAACATCTCCCCTACAAATACCTCGGGGTCCTTATCTTCTAAGGAGCCACAAAATTTGAGCATTGGAAAAATGTTGTTGAGGTGTGTCAAAGAAAAGCCATGAGTTGGAAGGGTAAATGGCTTACACTCCCAAGGAGAATAATGATGATCAAAGTTGTGTTAGTTGTTATCCCAATCTATGTGATGTCTTGTTTGAAGCTTACTAAAACAGTGGAGCAAAATATGAATAAGACAATGAAGCACTTCTTGTGGGGTGGTTCAAATGAAGTGCACAAGCTTTCACTACTGAATTGGGACTAAGGGAGGACAAAGTCAATGGTGGTGTGGCAATTAAAAATTGGATCTGCAGAATAAGGCACTAGGCGCCAAACTTATTTGGAAGCTATATTCAAAACCCGAATCATTGTAGGGAAAGGTAATGAGGAAAAAGTATTATTACAACGAAGATACAACCATAATTCTTACAATAGCTAACACAGGTTTGAGCTCTCACATATGTGGGACTGCTGCCTTGTGATAATTGACCATGTTTCCCAGTAGATGGAAAGAAGGTGAAGTTTTGGTGTGACTCTTGGAACGGTCACCCACCTTTGATTGAGTTGAAAAAATTAGTAGAATTCAATCATTTATCTGAAGGTGCGAGGGAGCTATACATGGTGGTTATGATGGAGACTCTTCCTAATAGGGATATAGGTTGGTGCTAGCAGAAAGTAGCAAATTTGTGTGCTAGTGCACATGCAGAAAAATATTTGATATCAGAATTAAAACAAAGAAAGGCCATTTTTACGTCAAAGCCAGATAATATCATTTGGTGTGATGCTATGTCCGAGAAGTACTCTGTTAAACTGGGATACCAAATGCTAAATATGCAAAGAGAATCAAAGGAATGTCCTGTTAGAATTTGTTGGGACAAGGTGGTTCTACCCAAAGTTGGAGCATTTTCATGGACAAATATGCACAAGAGCACTCTTACTGGGGACCGACTAGATTTGGTAGGCATTATAGGGAAAAATCATTGCCCAATGTGCAAAGTTGAGGTCAAAAGTATGGATCACCTTCTGCTCAACAATGAGGTAGCATCAAAATGTTGGGACTAGCTAGGTGTTAAGTTGGAGTGGCAAGGTGCTTGACAAAATGATTTTATACACTTTCCTCAAAAGTTGGCTATGTTTGAGGATGTGCTCCTTTTGGGAAGATATGTGGGTTGTTGCCCCTTCAATTCTCATGGGGCAAATATGGAAGAAATGCAGTAGGCATGTCTTCCAAGGGAAGGAAATAAATATAGACCATCTTATCTCTTGCATCGAAGGCAACATAACCGAAGTACTAAATGTTAGAGCTCTACATCATACACTAGTTGGGATGAAGGTTTAATGAAGAGGTGGAATGGTCTTAAAATACCAAAGCATTATCATAACCCTACCATTGCCTCACTACAAAAATGTGGGACGCCAAATGTGTTGGCCCCATGGTTGCCGTTGCACCAAAAGGTTGACCTTTAATGCCTGATACAACCGCCAGATTTAATGGATCCACAAGGGGCAATTAGTCCATGTCACGAATCTCGAAGGGAGCGCTACCAATTTGCGAACAATCTCCCCCTCAACACAAGCCAAGGGGATTCAAATCTGACACCTTTGGCTCTGATACCAATTGTTGGCCCCATAATTGTTGCACCAAAAGGTCGACCTTTAATGCCCAATACAACCACCAGAGTTAACAGATCCATGGGAGGCGGTTAGTATATGTTACAAATCTTGAGGGGAGCGCTGCCCATTTGCCAACAAAATGGGTGTGCCCACCCAATGGTAGACTAAAATTAAATTTTGATGGGGCCTCAAGAGGCAACCTAAGGAAGTTGGGGGTTGGGTGCATCATCAAAAACTCATGCGGTGAGTTGGTGTGGGGCATCTCTAAGAAGCTAGAAGAGGGCTCAAACAATGAGGTTGAATTGGTTGCTATTGCCATGGGTCTAACTTTGTGTATATCTAAAGGCCTCACATCTGTTGACATTGAAGGGGACTCTCTAGTCTTCATAAATGCCATTAAGTCCAAAAATATAAGCTCATGGCATCTACAAAATCGGGTTGATAGAATTTGGCAAAAGCTTGGTAGATTTGAACATTTCTTTTTGTGACGTGTACCGGGAAGCTAACCGTGCTGTAGACTCCCTGGCCAATATGACCATCAATTGCTTGGAAGAAGAAAAAATCTCAAATCAGATTGAAGTGTGGCCAAAGCTGGATATAATTGTACTTGAGGATCTTGCCAAGCCTCCATTGCAGGCGATGGTAGAAGTGTCAATACATTTGCATTGATTGGCTATCCCTAAGATAACGTGGCTCTCCTCTTCTTCCTTCATTCGGTCTGGTGGGATTTTGAGATGGGTGCTCCTGATTGGATCCTGCTTCTACCGGATTGCATATCTTCTACAATCGCCTTGGGAATTTTCTACCTGACTCTTTTAGGATCTTTTAAAACCTATTCAACTTTTAGTAAATGGCAATGGTGGACTACATTGTTTTTGATCTTGAATGTGCTCTTGCCAAAGCGTGGGAGCCGCAAAGTGGTGAAGATGTGCCAGATGAAGAGATGGATATGCCTAAAGAAGAGGTGGATATGCCTGAAGAAAACTTTGAGGGCCAACTTCATCGTCTGTTCACTGTCAAAGAAGGAGAAGACCGTGATGTCAGAAAGATAATTGGGGACTCTTGCTAGGCTAATGGTCATGCACATAATGGTGTTGTGCTACAACGCTTCGTGGAGAATGTCCTGCAAGGCATGGATAACTTTACATATGCCTCCTCTTATGTCCATCATCTAGTCGCTCTAGACTGTGGTGACATTGTTAAGTATGAAATGGACACCCTCCTGGTTCTCCATCTTCTAGGTTCATTGCAAGCATTTTTGTTGCCATTTCTGTTGGTAAGAAGGGGGTGTCTGTTAAAGCCCTCGAAGTACATAGTGAAAGAATAGAGAAATGGGATTTGAGGGCTTTTGGGAGGTGATCTTTTATCTGCCTCTCAAATCAAGAGAGTGTTTGTATTTGGGGAAGGGATGATGCATATAATGCACCAAGTACTATAAATTTTCTTTCATATTAATGCAATGGGAATTGCCCCCTTTGACAACCCATGATGATGATGATTATAATAATAATAGTAATAATAATAATAAATATATATTATATAATATACTATGTGAAAACAAATATAAAAATATTATTCATTATCACAATATTTATACTTTTTAAGATATAATATAATAATAATAAATATATGAATCCCTTCAACCAAAAATTTGTATTAAAAATCTCACATCTTCACATTTGAAATGAAATATATATTGTTTAACTCTCAAAAATTCGAACTTCTAAATCGTAGAAAGATACACCTATAAATTTGGATTTTAAGTAACTTATATTAAATCTTATTACTAAATGTACCAAACAACCCCCTACCACTACAAAAAAACATTTGAACCTTCAATATTTTATTCTTTGAAAAATAGTCGATATGCATACTATAATTAAATAATTAATATTTTATTATGGAAAAGTATTTGACTTTCTAGTATTGCTTGAAGATAGCAAAAACAAGTGCCACGTAGTGGCTAGTACTTGCCTTTATAGTATTTTAAATTTAATAAAAATAAATGCAAGTTTTTTGAGTAAAATTAAATGTTAGTTTTGTTAATTATAGTACTAACAAAACATTTAAAAATGCCACATTAATGTTATTTTTTATTAGAATTATGTAAATAATATATTAATCATTATAATTTAAATTGTAGGATAATGCATGCCTATATTCTAATTTAGTGGAATAAAAATAGTTACATGCATTTATATTAATATTAATAATTATTAATCTTATCTTAATTATATTATATAAAAATCAATTATCTTATGTAAAAAAATTATATATTAAAATTATAAATATTATAAATATCAAACTAAATAAATAAAAAATCAAATCATAGTATAATATAATTAGAAGGAAAAAATACAATTATATAAATATAAAATTTATCTAATAATTATGTAACTATGTATAATATAATATAAATTTACTATATTGTATTAAATAATATTTATTGATTAGATACTATAAATTTAAATATAATTTTTTTTTTAAATCTATATTAAATCAAATGAACTGATTATATAATATAATTATAAGAAAAAAATAAATTATTTAACATAAAATTTATATAATTATTTTGTTAAATAACAATATGTATAATATAATCGGGGATGACCCCGCAGTGTGACGACAAGTCACAAGCCCTGTTGAAAGGGCAGTCTCATGTTCGAGACTCACCCGCTGCTTGCAAGTACGAAGGATGTTGCACGCTGTACGAGGTGGATAGAAGGACACAGAGTGGTGCTCAAAGGCTATGCTGGACCCTACGAGGCTTGGGGTAGAGATTGACTTGTGGAACGAAGAGGAGATAAGGCCGTGACGCAAGCAGTGTAGGTGCAAGGTTGGAAGAAGACAAGGCAACAAGGAGTCAATGCCATTGGAGGGATAAGGGAGGACACCTAGCTAGAGGAAGCAGAGGAGGCGAGACAAGGAGATCTCCCGTGGAGTGATAAGGAAGTGGAAGAAGCTGCGGAAGAGGACCCTCCGGGGAGAGATAAGGAAAGGAAGGGGGGCTGTAGTAAAACAAAGCGAAGGCAGAACAGATCGGCAAAACTGGAAGGTTAAAATCAAGGACAATCATTTCGTCACAATCAATTTGACAAGGAAACTCAAAAAAAGACAATGGGGATGAGGTCCCCCAAAAAATGTGGCCTCACTGGTTCATAGCTCCAGTCAAAAGCGCGTACGTATCAAAAAAAAATGTATAATATAATCTATTTGTGTTCATGAATCTATCTAGAAAGATTTCATGAATATAATAAAAATTTAAAACACAACAAAATAAACATAAACATGTAATATTTAATATTACAAAAATAATAATTTTTTTTTTATCAATAAGCAAGATAGTTTATATTGATTTGAGAAAAAACTTTTATAGTGTTCGAGCCCAGCCTGGGCAACCTACAAGTATTCTTTACATCCACAACATTTTAACACAAAACAACAAAATTTCATAGACCCAATAGACACCTCCCACACAAAACAACCATACACCCAACATTCAAAGACGTTAGACCATACTAACCGAGATATACAGTGACATTACCATATGGTATCTGAGCTTTAGACAAAAAAAATAACACATTTATGCTTTGAACCAGAAAAAAAACCCACCACCTAAGCCCCATTCGCCATACATTTTGTTGGGCAAAGACCCAAAATTCCCTCTTCCAGGGCGAGTCTGTAACTTGAACCAAACAAAATTTCTTCTTCAAGAATTCTGCCCCTGTGACAACCAGATGCCTATGCTCCACAAGTTCCAAGCCATTCATATCCAACAAGAAAGGAAAATACTTTACCAGTGCCTCAGGGTCGCCTAGAAGATCTAGATCATGTGGATGAGGGATACCTTTCCCCAAACGAGCTATAGCCAAAGCCCTCTCCAAACCCACCAACATATCCTTACAGAACAAATGCCTCATTATCACCTTTTCATTTGCTTTGGAAACCCCAACATCGAGCAGACCCACCAGTACCCGGGAATAAATGTCAGAGTCCAACTGGTACCCTTCAACATCCTCCATGAAACCTTTCCCTGCAATACATTTAATTGTTGTGAAGATCAAGTAATTGGGATGACAAATAATGCGTTGTAGGCAGAGGGATGTGATTTGGCCTTCAAAATCCATTTGTCTCTTCAAACTCTTTAACTGCACCAGAGTGTCCATACCACCCATCTCCATCTCCTTCGTTGATACCAACAAAATGAATCTACTCATTGCCAAACAAGAATGTAGGCATAAATCGAAGGCTAAACCACCACATGGTTGAAGGGATGAAAGGCCACCTCCATCTGAAATGAGAGCCAAAGCTTACTTTCTTGGCTTTAATGCCTATGTTAGCTAGAAAACGCCCTGGAAATGACATAGAACACTTCACTAAGTAGACGGGTAATGATGGAAATAATGTTGTCTAGAAAGTTCCCCCTTAAACGCATGCAAACCGTGAAGCCAACGCATCCAACTCTCCTTGACTTGCCACCCAGCCACTCCAAACTGACTTACAGGGATGAAGTGGCACCCACCCACCCATCCACCCACTACACCACTTCCCTAGAGGTGTTACGATTATTGGATGTCTCTTTTAGCAGAGTGCCATCTGCTCCCAAGTTTGCCAAAGAATCTGCCTCTGAATTGCCTTCACACAAAATATGGTTTATTTCAAAGTTTTCAAACTTATTCAAGAGGGAAAGTGTCACCTCCAAAATTGCTTCCAATTTCCAATTCTATAGATGTACCGATCTCAAAGAATTTATTATCACTAAAGAATCTCCTTCAATTACTATGTTCCTCAAACCCAATTCTCTGCAGAAATTGATACCTAAATTCGCCGCTTAAAGTTCTGCAACATTGTTAGTTCCTTGGCTTAGTGGTTGGGCCAACATCCCCACCACCGCCCCTTGCCAATCTTTGATTATGCATTCGGCACCTGACTACCCAAGATTTCCTCTTGATGCACCATCAAAGTTAATCTTGTACCAACCCTATGGAGGAGGGCACCAATTGGTTGCTTTGCGACTTGTAGAGCTCGCAGGATCTCTGGAGCCCAAGGCAGTGGGCACCTTCAGTCCATTCCATGTCTTCAACATTTGTGAATCCCAACTAGAAAAGGTGGAATTCGAACTAACCGGCCCAACTTCCCTTGTGTTCACTAGCTCCACAATACATGCTTCCAATTTGTTGAGAAATGATGGGATGAACATTGCCTCATCCTTAAAAATGCGATGGTTTCTCTCTTTCCAAACCTCCCATAAAAAGCATTGACGGGCATAGCCACCACAAATAGGCGAAAAACTGAATTACCACCCAATATTGGCCAACTTCTGAACCAACCCATGATATTGTTGGGCCTTGCTATAAACAAATTGAATTTAGCACTCAACCAATTCCAACACTTAGATGTGAATGGGCAATTGAGAAAGAGATGGTCATTGGTTTATGTCATAGCCTTACAGAGCACACACCTTGAGGGGCCATGAATACCAAAATTTTCCAATCTATCAACAGTCAACACTCTACCTTGAATGACTGCCCACGAAAAGATTCTAGCCTTAGGTAGACAACAACTATTCCAACATAGTTTGTCTAGAATTGACTGAACCTGCCCCTGACGTTTTGTCAGCATTCTATATCCTTAGCACTATACCTACCTGAAGTTGAGTCACACCACCTTAGCTCATCGTTCCCTTCCCTTAAACATAGAGATCATTCCTTGAGAATGGCTTCAAAAGCTTCTATTTCTGCAGAACTGAGATTCAATTGCTTGGTATCCTTCCAACTCCATCTCAACATCCCATCCACATTTTCTGTGGTGAGGAAATCTTTCACTCGGCTTCCCCAGATCCGCTTGGTGACCTCCCTAACATTTCTCAGATTGAATTTCTCTGCCAACTTACCAAACCTGCCCCAGGAGTCTTCCCAGAAAAGAGTCATGTTACCATCCCTGACATCCCACGAGAGTGAGTTTGAAATCAAGTCCCTGCATCCACATATGAAGTTCCAAATTAGTGAACCTTTAGGAATATGTCTGGTTGTCAAGAAACTTGCCTCTCCTTCCTCCAAGTACTTTGACTTCAGAATTTTCACCCATTTTAAATCTTTCTCTACATACATTTTCTAGGCCAATTTGGCCCCCAGATCTATATTTTGCAAAGATAAATTCTTTATCCTTGCACCAGCCTCCTCCCGTGCTCTACAAATCTTTTCCCACTTGATTAGGGGAAACTTCTTCTGGGATGAGTTCCCTTGCTAGAAAAAATTCTTCATTTTTTGATTGACTTTGGTACATGCATCCCCTATAAAAGGGAGGTAAGAGAGCATGTAAATCGGAAGAGCCGCCATCACTGTCTTTATCAATGTAAGCCTTCTTAGACAACCATCTGCCTTTCCAAGAGGAAAGTTGACTTTCCACCTTTGCAATTAGCGTGTCCCACGATTTGCTTAACTGGATGCCCAATGCCAACGGGAGGCCCAAATATTTGCAAGGAAGCTTTCCTTTGTGGAATTTAAAAACATGTAAGATACAAATTTCTAAAGTAGGATTAGTAAAAAAGAAAAAGACTTCTAATTTTTCCTGACTTACCTCCTGCCCGGAAGCCTGAGAGTACTTTGACAATAACCTCTTCAAAGTTTGCGCCTCTTTCACCCTAGCCTGCCCAAGCAACATGTTGTCATCTGCAAATTATTGATGGGTCACAGGGGGAAGACTATTAGTGATTTGTAATCCTTTTAACTCTCCCATGTCGACTGCTCTGGTAAAGGATTTTCCAAGGGCCTTCGCCATCATTATGAACAAGAATGGGGAGAGAGGATCACCCTGTCTGAGCCCTCAGGTTACTTCAAAGAAGCCATGAGGCGAGCCATTAACCAGCATTGAGTACCTCAGGCTTGCAATCCAATTGAAAACCTAGTCCAACCAGGCAAAATGAAATCCAAAACCTTCCAACACTTTGAAGAGGAATCGCCAATTCACCTTATCATAATCATTGATTGTTTCTTGGTTTTGGATATTGAGTGAATGACCTCTTGGGAAATTATCACACCATCGTAAATTGAATGCCCCAGAACGAAGCCCATTTGTTCCTCAGAGATTAATCCAGGTAAAATCACCTTTAACCGGTTTTCCACCGCTTTCACCAGGATTTTATATATTGTGTTACATAGCAATATGGGCCAAAAATATTCCATCCTATATGGCTTCTCTTTCTTCAAAATTAGAGCTATGAAAGTATTGTTGAGTTCCTTCAATAATTTTCCCAATGCCCTGGAATCTTCTATGGCGGAGACCACATCTGGCCCAACTATACTCCAACAATGTTGGAAAAAAGATACAGGGAAGCCGTTTGGTCTAGGAGATTTATCTGGGTGGAGTTGAAAGAGGGTAGACCAAATCTCTTATTCTGAGAAACACTTTGTGAGTTGCTTGTTTTGTTCATCCATCACCAACTTTGGGATACATTGCAAGAGGCTTTTCTATGCACTAAGCCTCGAGCCTTCCCAATCGTTCAATAGGTTTTGAAAAATGGAAACTACCTCCTTAGCTATTTGATCTGGATTATCCAGAAAGCACCCCTCTGCAGATATAATTTAAGAGATTATTTTGACCTAACGCCTTGCTTTTGTGGAATTGTGAAAGAAATTAGTATTTTTGTCTCCATCTTTTAACAACACCTTTCTTGACTTCTATCGCCATAATATTTCTTCTTTTGAGACAATCTCATTGTATTCTCTTAGCAACTCCTCTCCTTTAGAAACCTCACATTGTCCATTCCCCTTTAAATGACTTCCTCATTTAGGTTTTGCAACTCCCCTTCAATTTTGTGCTTTTCTTCGAAGATATTTTTAAAGCAGTGCTTGTTCCAATCCTTTAACATGTGCTTGACAGGTTTTAATTTCATTGCCAAGTTAAACATTTTGATCCCACCGACCCTACTTCCTCCCACCATGTAGCAACCAAGGGAAGGAAGTTTCGATCCTTCATCCACATGGCTTTGAATTTGAAAGGGCAATAGGCTGGACGATTTTCCCCCAATATCTCCAAAAGGACTGGGAAGTGATCCAACCTAGAGCTCAGAAGAATCCTACTTTCCATTGCAAAAGGGAAGGTGCCCATGTTGCCTTTGAAGAATAATCTATCTAACTTTTTTGCAATGGTGCAAAAGCCAAGACGTCGATTCATCCAAGTAAAGGAGCCATTAGCCATGGGAATATCGAAGAGGTGATTTCTTTCCACATAAGCTTCAAATTCTATTTGGGACTGCATCTTGTGTAACACCTCGCCTCGCTTATCTTGTGATCGCAGAATCACATTAAAGTCCCCTCCAACAAAACAAAACTCCAAGATAGATGCAAAATATGTTTTCAATTTCTAGCCAGGTCCTTCTTTTTTCGATGCATGAATGCAGACCATACACATTAACAATAAGGAAACAAAGATTTGAAGAAAAACTCTTCACTTTGCAAGCAATCCATCTACCACCTATCGCCACTTTCTCCACTGATACCTTGTTGGGGCGCCAAAGTGTCATCAAACCACCTAAAACCCCATTCGCATTTACTGACAAAACCTTCCAAGATCTCATCCTTTTCCAATTTGGTTTCCTGGAGAATGCAAACTTTCGCCTGATAAGACTCAATTTGA